>JABUQX010062510.1:2500-50483 GCA_015478945.1 Trachelipus rathkii | reverse complement strand
CCACATTCTCACCATGGCACTTACCACGTTTAAAGTCAATAGCTTTGGCTCTTCTAATAAGCTAATTACCGCTGGTTAAGCGAAAATAATGTAGAGCGTCATGAACAGCGTATCATAAAGAAAAAATGGCGCTAGAATGAAAATGTTAGAGGCATTGTCAGTAGTATCGGAGTTTGGTCTGTAGTAGTATTTTAATTTCGAATTTGCGAAAATGAGAGTGCGGTCACATATTACGTTTTTACAATTTAATATTTGCACGGTATTTGGACTTAACGCTGCACTTTCGTTACCACAATTATATATATAAATATATAATATATATAATATATATAATTATATATTATATATTATTATATATATATATATATTAATATATATATATATATATATATATATATTATATATATATAATATATATATATATACCGGTATATATACTATATATATATATATATATATATATTTATATTATATATATTATATAATTAATACTATATATATTTATGATATTATATATATATATATATATTAATTATATATATATATATATATATAATATATATATAACTTATATTATATTTATATATATTATATTATATATATATATATATAGTATATATTATATATTATATTATATATATATATTATAATATATTATATATATATATATATATATATTTATATATATATATATTATAAATTATATATAATATATATATATATATATATATATATTATATATATATATATAGTATATACTTTATATATTATATATATATTATATATATATATTAATATATATATATTTATATATATATATATATATATTAATTATTATATATATATATAAGTATAATTATTAAATATATATATATATATTATTATATTATATATATATATATATTTTATAATTATATATTCTACTCCTTTCCCCGAATTGAGGTGAGGTGCTCAGCACTCCACCGGAACACAAAAGTAGATAGAACAAGGCGAAGTCGGAAAAGAAAGTCTCCCCTCCCCCCCCTCATACCCGTAAAAACTCGGTCGGTTAGAAAAATCCCCCCAAGGGTTTCACGCGATTGTGACGGACCTCACTGTGGTATCTCTCAATGTCAAATTGTCTAAGATCCTCTGGGTCAAGCCCACACAACACCTTCATAAAACCCCATTTCACTCCTATTATAGCACCATTTCTCGCCTCTTGCCAAAACTCACTTCATAGCTGAAGGAGAAGTTACTTTCAAATCTTTGTTGTTTGTTCCCCAATTCGATTTCCAAACACTCACACTATTACATTCCTTTTGCTTATTCAAACCGACATCAGTCCATTCCTTTCCATATGACCAAACCATCTCAATGTACTCTCGGTTATTTCTCCTATTTACGCCTTTCTTCACACACATGACAGTGGCGCTAGCGATAGGAGTGGTCGACCGCGCATTAAGAGGTTTTTTTGGGAAGCAATTAATATTATAGCATATATATATATATATATAATATATTATATCATATATATATTATATATACTATATTAATATAGTATATATATATATATATCATATAATCTTTAATTTTATATATTTATTATATTATATATATATATATTATATATATATATATATTATATTATTATATATATATATATATTATAATATATATATATATTATAAATATATTATTATATATATAAGTATTATATATATATTATATATTATACTATATATATATATATATATTAATATATATATATATATATTATTATATTACTATATTATATATATTATATTATAATTATATATTATATAATCCGTATCTTGAATCGCACTGAATTTCCTCACATCTAACAGCACAAATCCAAAGACAGAAACTAGATAATATATATATATATATATATATATTATATATATACTATATATATATTATAATATATATATCTATATTATAAAAAGTATATTATCTGATATATATATATATATATATATATATCTATAATAATTAATATATATTGATTAAGGTGTATAAGATGAGCAAATATATATTATATATATATATATATAATATAATATATTTTATATATACTATATATATATATATATATTATATATACGCTATATATATATATACTATATATAATATATATATAATATATATATATATATAGTATTATATATATATATATATAAAATGTATAATATTAATATATATAGTATAATATATATATAGGTGATTAAAAAATATATATATATATATTATATATTATATATATTATTATATATAATACTATAATATATATATATTTATATATATATATATCATGCCTATTCTTATTACTTTCAAATCTATAATATAATATGTTTACGTAGGGTGCGGGACAGGGACCCAACTCAAACTGTGCCCCCCAACCTCCGACCTTAGTGAAAGAGATTTTACAATGAATTATATGCTTTCAGACTAGCATTGAATTCAACTATGGAGGTTGTGCATTGAAGAAACATTAATTTTTTGCCTTTTCTGCTGAAAGTCTATTTCTCTTTTTTCATCATACATTAGCCCAGCATTATTAAATACTCTCTCACTTGGAACATACGTTGGAGGACAGGCAAGTATTTCCTTGCAAGTTACTAAGCGGGTGGTAAACATTTTGCTTAACTTTCACAACTGGATAAGGATCATCATTTGTATTCTAGTCGTTTTTTTTTTGGTGATTAGTTTTCAATATTTGCACATTACAGTTTTCGGTAGTGCGTGTGTTCTTCATCATACGGGACTGATAGAAATCTTACCAGTGAATTTAGTTATTGATTTAGCTATCTGGAGGTGTTGGTTCTGTAGATTTCGCTTTTTTTCCTTTTAATGGGTGGCGAATCAATAGACTGTTCGGGATTGAAGTTTTTCAACGCAACACAAAGTTGACGAATAAACTTGTTCTAATATTGTGTTACAAAAAAACTTGCCTATAATAACAGGGATCTAAGTAAGTTGCAATGATACGAAGGTCATTAATTTCCATAGAACCACAAGCGTCTTTTCTAGCTTTAGTTTTATTACTCTTTTCATTTCTAAAAGTCTCATCATTTTCATTAAAAGATGGTTCAAAATGCTTTTCTTAGCGTTTGAGATTATGGTATTACGTCACCAGTCCGTCGAGCATTTTTTTTGGCATCGATAATCTCATGTGACTCTGTTGACTCAGATTATTATGAACTTCATGCCTGTGAGATCACGAGTCATCATTACACAGTTGAGTCGAGTCTCATGTCTCTCATTAAAGTTTGCGTTCAGATTTAATTTCAAGTATTTTTATTATAAATTTTTTTAGCAAATCTCGACAATAAATATCTGCGCAACATCCGCAGGTAAATCGCGGATGCGAGATCGCGCATCTTTAATAATGTTGATGCGGATTGTTACCTGCATCACTAATATATTTATATATATATAAATATTATATATTATTATTATTATTTCTATATATTTATTATATTATATATATTATACTATATAGTTTATATATATATGTATTATTATATAATATATATATATATATATATATTATTATATATATTATATATATATATTTATATATTATATTATTATAATATATTAGGCTCATTTACGCATTAGGAGAAATGATAAAATGAGGATAGAACGTATTAGAGAGTTGTTATGTGGTGTGAATGAAGGGTAAATGAGAGGATAATTGAAAGTACGTCGAGTGGTTTGGTCATGTGAAAGAATATGAATGATATTTCAGGTTAGTTTAAGCGGTGTAATCAGGTTGAGTGTGTTGGGAATTCGAGCGCCTGGGGACGAAGAAAAAAGTGGATATGAGTCAGTAAAGGAAATGCCTGGAGGAGAGAAATGTGAGTTTGGCCGAGGCGAGAAGGTGCATAATAGAGTGAATGGGCGGGGTTTTGTGAGGGGGAATGGTTGTGGCCCTGGGCCAAAGGATGAACCCACATTGACGAGATTGCCATAGTGAGAGGGTCCGTCGCGGCGGTCCGGTGAAGCTCTAGGGTGGGATTTCTGACTTGCGACTAGTTGCTCACTAAAAGGTATAAAGGGAGCGGTAGGGCTGGGCTTTTTTTCGACTTGCGTCTTATTCTTCAACTACTTTTCGCGTGTTCCGGTGCATGTTACCCAACTTACCCCCAATTTTTTTTTTTCCTTGGGGAAGAGAAGCTGGGTGATGATATATATATATTTATATATATATATATATTTATATAAAGAATATAGATAATAGTATATATATATATATATATTATATATACCTATATAATATATATTATATTATGATATATTATATATAATATATATATATATAATATATAATACTATATATATTATATAATACCTGAAGATCAATTATCGCAGAAAGCGGCTCGGCCTGGGTCTTTTTGACGAAGAGTGCGAGGCAGAATACCTTTACTAAGGATATTGTTTTTTCGGAATTACCAAATGGTGATATCTTGTGACGTGGTGGTGTATTGCTCTCATCAATTCGTCATTCGTCCCTTGTCTGCAAATTATCTTGAAACTATGTTAGTCGGCCCTCATCGGCGTTTGGCTCAGGGACAGACATTTCTAGTAATGGTGGAGCTAAATCCAAAAGTGGATGACACGAATCTAGTCAATTCCTTGAGAGAAATGAAGAGTTCAGAAAGATTTAGAGATTGGAATTAGTTACGTGAAGCAGATAGAGTTGAATAAAGAAAGTCATTCCAGACATTTGAGCTACAGATGGAGGGAAGTATTTGAACCGTTCTAGCTGGACAATCAGGTTTGGCAAGCAAATCTGGCTCTGCTTTGGACACCGGTGAATACGAGTGACAGCACTGAATTTTAACTAGAAATTTTTCTTTGAACAATAGGCTACACCTTTTGAAGAAATACGACCCTGTGCTTAGTAACCACCTTACGGAGCAAGGGTCAAGTGGTGAAAAAAAAAATCATGCACTTTAACTACATGTCACGCACAAACCAAAATGAAATTCATAACATCTTGATTGACCAGGTGTTCGAAAGAAAATTTTTCAAGAAACCAAGTATTTATATATGATCTACGTTAACACAGCGGGCATCTCTAGAAAGAATCAAACAAGCCAAATTCTGCGATACGTCAAGATTGAAAGATTGATGGACCAAGAGTTGAGATAGTCGAGTATTTCGTGGATTTTATTGAAATTTTAATGTAATTTGGGTAGCGCCATGACGAGATCGATCAGACAGAATTTTTGGTGGAGACAACGCCTGCAGCAGCATTTCATCGGTGCTTCCGATAGACACGAAAGCCTTGCGAAGGAAGGACCGCTGGAGCTTCTCCGCTTCATCCAGGAGTTCAGTCTCGGCATTTTGGTCTCAAATATTGTGATAATACTGCGCTTGTTTTTAATTCTAGCTATCAGTGTAGCAAGTTGTGAAAGAAGCTTTTCGAAACTAAAACTTGTCAAAAATTATCTTCGTTCCACAATAACTCAGCTTAGGTTGTCAAATTTGGCTATAGTGTCAATCGAGCAGACAATGACCAACCGGTTGAGCTTTGATGACGCTATCAAAGATTTCTCTGAGTTCTTCATTTTCTTTTTTAGTCTGCGGCAAGAGGGGATAATCGATTACGAAGCTTTTGCATTCTATGGTAAATTATGCTTTATTAAATATCTTTTATAGAAGTATTGTATGGAACTAAAAAGTATTTCAGTCTTCTATCATTAAAATTAACTGTTGATATTTTTTAAATAGTTTAAGTTCAGTGTTAGAAGGATGAATGGATGTATTTCCTCATTCGCGGAAAGCAATAGACCAGGTTGTTATATTGGAGGCAGAAACTTATTAGGTTCACCTCGGCATTACTGAAGCTCGCTAGCCACTGACACACAACTCCCAAATGCTTTTCATTCCTCATCATTATTCAATTCTTCTCACAAATAAACCGCCCCTAGATTGTTCATCTGACACACTATTACATTCTAGATCATATACCTTCTTATTCCAAATCCCATAGTTTCCTACTATACATAACACAGGTAAACATACCTCATGCAAAAACCCTGCGGCCACCAAGACTTTGTCCTCACATTCATCGAATGTTAATTGCACAGCCACATTTTCCATCGACACTTTCCTACTACACTCATGCATCATCAGTTTGCATTTATTAAGCCAACATATTCTTAAATATTTTAAACTAGCATACTTGTTCCAACTGCTCATCATATCTAAATGACTTCACACCGGGATCTCCTTCACTCACACAATAACCTTACTCATATATATTATAATATAATATATTTATTATATTATAAATATTATATTTATTATTTATATATATATATAATATATATATATATATATATTATATATTTATTATTATATATATATATTAGTATATATATACTATTTTACTATATATGTGTGTGTGTGTGTGTGTGTGTGTGATGAATTTTGATTCCTCTGTCCCGGACTCCGAGGAACTCGGCCAATTTTAGTGGACTCAGTCAAATTTAGCCAAGTCCAACAATAAGTAACATGTGAATTTATTTTGTTTTTACAAGTTTTTTCTATGCTAACTTTTTCTTTTTAATCCCACCGATCGGCAAAGCCCAGGGCCGTGTACAAATATCCATCAGGTTAAGAAAAAAAAGGTGCAGTGGGTAATTTAAAGGCCGGACCGATGCCTGATAAGATTGAAGCATAGTGGTTAAGTCTGGGGGTCAGAGTAAGGAATTGAGATGTGTAGAAAAAAAAAGTTGTTCGCATTAGCTTCTCTAAGAGAAATATAGCGGAATGTGGAGTTGTAGAAAGAGAGTGGGAGACAGAGAGTGGGTGAAGCCAGATTGTATAAGAGGATAGGTTCTAACTCACCACAATGTCATTTGCAACTAATTTGACTGGTAAACTTTTTTTTTTTTTTTTTTTTTTTTTTTTTTTTTTTTTTTTTTTTTTTTTTTTTTTTTTTTTTTACGCTGCTTTTCATGTTCGATGTATTAAAATCAAATGAAATTATTTGATAAAATAGACATGTACAAGATTCAGAAACGGTTCAAGCAAGAATCTTTTAATATATTAACAGTCACAGTTTTAGACTGTCTTGTTGAACAATTATGGAATTTATTTTATTTTGATTTGATTTTTTGAATCATTGAAAATAAAAGACAATAAGATCAAGGTCTACTCGATTCAATTTGCTTGCGTCCACCATGTTCATACATGAATGAATCTTGAATCGGGATTCAACAAAGCTAAACAGATGACAAAAGACCTTTACGCTGATTCAAAGTGTTCTCCGATAGGTTGTTCTTCCTTATTAAAATATAAAATCGAGTATTTGAATACTAAAGTAGCAGTAATACATAACAGAAGAATCCTTTACTGCAGCATCTATTAAATCATGCGGTATTATTTCCACATGTCCTGAAATCAAAATAAAATATATGTCTGACATTCATTCAGTAATTAATAGATTAATTTTGTCAAATATGTGTTGATAAACATTTTTTTTTATTGCCATTGATAAAGATAGGGAAATTGTAAAAGATAGCAACCATGGTGTTGATTTTGATCTTAACATTACAGAAAAAATAAGGTTAAAACTATGATATGCATATAGTTATATATAAAACAATACTACAAGTTGAGTTTCAAATGAGATGAAAATTCATTATAAGTTCAAGCAAAATCCATGAATCCATCTTTTTTTTTTAACATTAATAATTCTGGAATACAGTTGAGAGCTTGAAAAAAGATAGAATTTCTCTAAAACTTCTGCTGAAGTATTATATGAGTTGCATTGTTTTTAGGTTATGCCTTTTAAACTATGTAATGGTTAACCCCACATGGCCATGACCGTTATTAAATTCTAAGGAGGGTAATAATAACTATTAGGACGAACGCTAAGTCTTCATACATTTTTTTTTAACTCTTATCTATGCAATCACAGCAGTGTTATAAGTATTGATAAAAATACCCCTATTGGTAATTCACCTGCTGGGATTGAACCTGGCCCCTAGCAGATGACATCTGCTAGGGCCTAGGTTCAATCCCAGAAGGGTGAATTACTCAAAAGGGGTATTTTTATCAATACTTATTACACTGCTGTGAGGTGTAGAAGGATGAGCAGGGTTCTTCAATATAAATATTTCCAATTATAATAATAAAAGTTAGAAGCTTATATTTTGAACAACAGTCTTACACGTGCAGTATATATCAATACCAATATATTTTCTTCAGTCGTTCGTTTAATGACATTGTAAGGGCTCCAGAAATCCACTCTTCTTACAGCGAAGGAGTTAAAACAGTCAGTTAATTCCCGAGGTTTTGTCAGTGGATTCAAGAATTGTGCATGATCTTTGCGAGGAAGTCAAATTTACATCTATTTTTTGATCACTTAATAGTTTTTATCAAGTTATCATCACTGTCCATTGCTTTTTTACCTGGGGGTAGGGAGCTCAACATACAATTTATCCCGAGAATTCCGAGGCATGCAATGAGCATTTCAAAGGGTATATAATTAGTAGCAGGATCCAAACCCAGCTACCACTCTAGATAGAAACTGTGATGGAGGAAGAGGATTCAAAAATACAGATAATTAATTTGAAATATGAGAAAAGATAACAGATTAAGTTTTTCTTTGACAAGGTTCACATCACTAGTTACTGTTAGGCCGGAGGGATGAACAAAATTTCTAGTAATGTTCCTTGTCAAGTTGAAGAACAAAAAGCGATCAAATGTCAATAAAATAAAGGGTTATCAATATAATATAATAATAATAATAATCAATAATTAATAATAATAATAATAATAATAATAATAATAATATAATCAGACATACTGTTTATAGAAAAAATATATATATGAAAAGTATGAAACTGAAGCTTAATATTTTATCTTATGATGGTGTAATTTGTTTGTATAACTGTATATTTAACTGTATGTATAATTGCATATTTAATTTTCCTTACCTCTTTTTTTTCTACATTATTATTATTATTATTATTATTATTATATTTTATGACGATTTATTGTAGTTGAAATAAAAATTGTATAAATCAACATATATTTCTCCATCAATCTGATTTTTATTACATACATAAACATGATAATAATCTTAAGATATGTTTTTGGTTAACGTATAAGAAAAATATGGTATTTGATATCTAGGATAGTGTAGTTGGCATCAGCGCATCCCACACACACACACAGCTCATTCTATATATATATATAATATTATATATATATATATATTATATATATATATTATATTATATAAATATATACTATATTATATTTATATATATATATATATTATATATTATACAAATTATTTCTAATTTCAAGCAATCTAAATTAAAGTCTATATATATAAATATTATATATTATATATACTTATATATATATATATATATATATATATAGTATTATATATATATTATATATCTATAGTATTATATATCTATAATATATATATATATATTTATATTATTTATATAAATATATATATATATATATATATCCCATTATAGAACTCAATTTTAATAAAGCTTAACTATTTTTTCACCCATTTTCCCAAGCATTCTTTTAAGCCAGTTTTGAAATCAATATGATGACTAATATTCAAGTTTTCTAACTTTGAGTTATCCATTAAAGCATTATAAGGTCTTGGTGCTCCTGACGAAGGCTTTCCATCTGGTTTAATATGTTCATGACTCAATGAAAACACTTCCGCCATTGCTTTTATCATTCCATACTTCGTCAGTTGTTCTTTGCCACTCCACTGATAAACTCCAGTGATAGTCGTTCCCTGTGAAAACAGATCTTGTCTAAGTTTTATAAAACAATAATGTATTAAATTATATCTAAGCATTAAGTATAGCAGCAAATTTACCTTATTACATTTCAAGATATTCAAAATTCAGGAAAGTAAATGTAACATTTTATATGCAATAAGAGTAAAAGTAACATCCAATCCTTTTTCTTTTGATACTTTTAAATTACTGCTGCGTAACTAAAATATTAAAACTATCCCAAGTGTTATTACAAAATTATCTAGAAATATTAAAATTATTCCAAATGTACTTAGAAAATTAATTCGAAATCTTAAAAACTATCCCGAATTTTTTTACAAGATTATCTAGAAATCTTAAAATTATCCCATACATTACAAGAAGAAAGGGTTGGCAATAAAAAAAAACATCAAATAAAACCCACGTAAACTACCCAATAAAACCAACCTGTTATATTTTGTTCTATTTTAATAATTTTGAGCAAAAAATCAGATTAATAATATAATTTAATAAATATTCACTTTATTGTACAGCATATGTTACTATTTACCACTGCTATGATGATTATGCACTAGTGGTTGCTAAGATAACATCTGATTCTTAAATATCCTAAAACATAATTACACATGAAACTCTATATCAAGCACATGAAATTAAAAATATGAAAACATTTATTCCTTAAAAATAGGACAGAATTCCAGGTTATTATAATTATATTATGACTAGCAAGTAACCAAATTAAGTCATTTCATAATTCTTTATATACTCTGATGAGCTTCAGTGCCTTTTCAGCTCTTTTTTTGCTTTTCAAAATTAATCCATACAAAACAAAATGCTTAGATCATCAAAGTCGACCCCGAGTTTGCAGGACAGTAATAGATTGTCACACTAAAAACTACGAAAGCTCTCTATGTACGTTTATTATCCTATTCATCATTCTACGATTTTACAGGCTTTTACCACCTGGAGAGATTCCTGTTTTAAGTAATATTTTGTCAAATATATGAACAGAGAAAACGCTCTAAACTATCAATATAAGCAAATTCACAACTGTTAAAACTTTAACAGCCATAAACGCAGATGACCAAATAATTATTATATATCTTTTTGGGTATCAAGATATTTAAAATATCAATAGCATTTTGGGCAGAGAAAAGATTTCGGAATTTGGACTTAGGATTTAAGCTTCTGTATTGAAGTCACAAAGTATAACAAAAAATAAGATAGCTGCCTTTCCAAAGTTATGTTTTTTTGAAGATTCGCCATGAAGATATTTCTATTTGGTTATTAATTATTAATATATTATTATTATTATAATATATTAATTATAATTATTATTTATCTATTTATTAGTTTATTATTAATTATTATTATTATATTATTATTATTATTTTTATTTTATTATTATTAATTATTTATTATATTCATTATTATTCTTTCTTTTCTCTTTCTTGATTTCCTTAAATTTTCCAAGAATGGGAAGTAGTTGCGTCGTCGAGCATCGGAAAAGAACAGAGATTAGTCAAGGAACAAATGACATAAGTTGAAAAGAAAGCCAGCCTTACCGCCCCCTCTGTACCATTAATTTAGTGAGAACTCTGCGAGTCAGAAAAAACCGTAAGCTTCATGGAACAGCGATGGACACTCACTATGCGTAGATCGTCAATGTAAGGGTTCATCCCTTGGCCCAGCCGTGGGCCACAAACCATACCCCCTTCACAATCCCCCGCCATTCACTCCTGTTAACTATATACTTCTCGCCCCTACCAAACTCACATTTCTCATTCCGCAAAACATTTCGTTTACTGATTCAATGAACTTTCTCTTCGGTCTCCCAGCCGGTCGGTTCCCAACACACATGCCACTATACATTCGTCTTAACCAACCGACGTTATCATTCATCCTTTCCATGACCAAACCAACATCTCAACATAACTTTCATTTATTCTCTCATTTACCCCTTTCTTCCACCACAATACTCTCTAATAAAGTTCATTCCTTCATGTTCTGCAATTCTTCTCAAACCTTAAGCACACCCCTAAGATTCAGTCATTGAAACCAAATTGAACTTGTAGATCTTTACTCTTATTCCAACACAGGTTATATTCTCACTACTATACAATAACACAGGTAAAACATACCCTCATGTAGGACCCTAGCACCTCAGACTTAGTCCCTTTATCATCCACCAAAGGATTTAATCTGGACTCCAAGCCACCTTCCCAGCTAGTTCACAACTTTCCTACATACACTCTGCGATCTCCGTTCCTTCTCATCACAGTATACCCTAAATATATTAAACTCAGGACACTTGGTTCCAGCTTGCTCACATCTAAACATAACTTCCATTGAGGAAGTGTCCTCACTCACACCATAACCTTATCTTATCCCGTTTACTTTCAAGCCCCTCTTTTCACACACCCTGCCAAATCTCTCTCTACCAACTCTCCAAACTCTCTTCAGATTCGCACACAGAACCAAATCATCCGCATTATAATAGGTAAGGGCACCCTCCACTATCTCCATTCTTCCACACATTTTAAATAATTTTCCTGCCATCCCCACTCGAATTCTTTCATAACCCGATCCATATACAAAATTGAATAACAAGGGAGACATAACACAACCCCTGTCTCACTCCGCTATTATCCTAAACCAATCCACCATTGACACTTTATTCTTACACAAGCTTCACTATCGGTCATACATACTTTTGATTTCCATTCAGAAGCCTACCCCAACACCATATACTTTAACAGTCACAAAAGCAGATAACTAATTAATTATTATATATCTTTTTGATTATCAGGATATTTAAAATATCGATAGCATTTTGGGCAGAGAAAAGATTTCGAAATGGGTTTTGGATTTAAGCTTCTGTACTGAAGTCACAAAGCATAACAAAAAAGAAGATAGCTGCAACTCCTCTGTATTGAAGTCACAAAGTATAACAAAAAAGAAGATCGCTGCAACTAGAAGTGTTTTTGGAAGATTGAGAAGATCTTTCATTTGATGATTTCAATGATCCAGTTATTGGGCATCTTACTAAACCTAGAAAGTTGTTCTGCGATTATTTTACAGAGCTTGATTCACATACCACCCGTTATATAGTGTGAATCCCACAAACTGTGAAATTGTCGATGCAACAGAAGAGCCTGGAGCACTGGCAGGGGCACTTCTTGAACTTTTATTAAGGGCATTGAATCTCAGAACAAATTTTTTTATCTCAAGAAAATGTTTCTGCCATTTACCAAACCTATTCTCATACTTAAAAACAATGTATAACAATAGGTCGAACCCCAAAGACTGTCAAAATTGCTCTAGCATCAAATAGTCGTAATTTTAATGTTACATCAAATAAAACTATTTCTTCAAAACCTGAAGCAAAAGATTTTTCAATGAAATTTTTGCTCCCTAATAAGATTTCTAGTAATTTTGTCTGATATTATTTTCATATTTAATGCAATTTATTTTTAATTTGATTATTTTGCTAAATATGTGTTTTATATTTGAAGTTGATTTATTAAGTATAACTGTATAATACATACTTTTGCTGCATGTATGACTATAGCCTCAATACAAGTGGAACAATGAACTATTTTTAATTCGAGTGATCTTTGTATTTTCCTAATTTAGTGTAATTAAATAAAAATTTGTATACTATATGATGTAATTTTAAAAGCAATTAGTTTGTTTTCCCTCACTTTCATGTCTAGGAGTTATATCATTTACAAATAGTTAATTATTTTGTGGTAATGCTCAAGAAGTTCTGTGACCCTAGTTTAGTCATACCTAATTATTATTCTTAGGTCAGTAAAACTGAGAACGGCCTTAGTTGTAAAATATAATTTTATTTATATTAACAGTCTAAGAAGTTTAATAAAATGATGATACAACATTTTTCAGTTTTTATAAAGTTTTTATAGAGTGCTATGTATATTTTTGGTACCAACCCTCCTTAATAAAGAGGTCCCAATTAAATCAACTGGGCTATTTTATTTTGCTCTGGGATAATGTTTTACAAGACGATGAATAGTTGTTGCTTTTTATGCTAGATATAATTGTGAGATTATTAAAAGTCTTAAAACTATTTCAATACTATTAAGAGTTTATCTATAAAAATTAAAAATCTCAAAATCTAAACACAAGGTTATCTTTTCCCAATAAACATGCACATTATCTATCAGGTATTAATCATTAAAAAATGAACAATGGCAAATTCATTTAAATAAACCATTTTTATTATATATAACAAAAAAGGAACTAATATAGCATTCGATCTACAAATCTAGTCTAGTCTACATTGCATATTATAACTACAGTATACATACTGTAAACTAAAGTATCAATTCTTCTAAATAGTTCTTTATTTAGAAGACAATTTTATACATAAACATTCAAATGCAGAAATTTAAAAATTTATTTCACAACAAAAATAGTAAATAATAAAAAAAAAGTTAAAACTATCAAAAATTTATGATCACGCATATTATAAAGCAAGCACACAACGTAGAAAATAAACAATCAGTGGTACCAACAATCCTTTATATTATCTTACCTGTTCGTTAACTTTGATGATATCGCATATAATTCTGCAATATCTCAGTATGACTTGGGTATCTTTTCTTGCCAGTCTGCCAAGCGGTTCTCCTTTCCAGAAAGTAACAGGAAGAAGAGAGAGATGATACAGCACTCTCGTCTATGAAGATTCAACGGGTCCATGTATGGGAATTCTCAAAATGCGGCCTCTAATAATAATAATAATAAACAATAATAATAATAATAATAATAATAATAATAATAATAATAATAATAATAATAATATAGTTTGGCGAGTTTATGTACAGAACCCACCACAGAACACTGGGAAGAGGTCACACCTGGGTTGGAAGACCAACTATGGGTAGTCTAACGTAGTTTCTTTTAATGCATCATCTAAGAAAAAAAATTTCAATGACATATCTAAAAAAAATTCTCCTCATAATCAGAGATTCGATGGCATCTGTTCTAGTTCTTTTCAGGATAGACAACGCTTATTGGACATGAAAAGCTTTCATTTTTCCTATCCTCTTGTTAATTTTCATCAAACTCCGGGATCGTTGTAAGGATGGCCATTATACGAGCCAAGCATACTTTCGCTAAACGAAAGTGCGCAGCCTCCTTGATTCTCAAGCTGCGTAAATTCTGCAAATATCAGCAGAGGTTCTCTCTTGTTCTCTGATAGATCTGTTGCCAACGCATTCTGTTGGCCTTCATTTTACTTTTCATCCAATTCCAGCCTAGACAGTTCTGGCATTCCACCTTTCTATCTTTTTCAAGGTATCTAAGTCAAGTATGAAAGTATGAAAGTTTCAGACGACATGATTTCCGGACGGCATTCCTCTGTTTTCCGGACCTTCTTCCTGTGCTGGCTCCTGTCCTCGTTAAACTCTACTCTCACTATGCCTTAATGTTAATACTTTTCCTCAATATTTGGGAAGCGTGCTAGTTCAAGTCAATCAGCGAGAAGATGGCTGCTCACGATCTTGCTTTTTCATCATATAGCGCTCGCAGTATTGTCTAAAATCTTTGAAACTCTCCTTAACTCTCCTTAACTCTCAATTATCTACAATCTCATTCCCTTCTTTCAGTCATCCAGTATGACTTTCAACGGTCGAGGACAACTTTTGACATACTTTAAGCCCTTAAGAATATAGGAGTCCTGTGTGTGACGTTTGGCATATCTAAGCTTTTGAATGGGCATGGCAAGCGTCATTACTCTCTAAGTTTCCCTTCATTTGGGTTCTTCTTTCTCTTGCTTACTCTGTTTTTGGTTTTCTTTAGGATCGTTCCATATCGGCGCTTGTTGTTGGGTGATCTCTTACTCTTTCTGTTAATTACGTGTTCCTCACAGTTCTGTTATGTCTCACTTTATTCATTTAAATAATGATATTTTAAGCTTACTTCTATCATTCTGTTCATTCTTGTAAATGACTCAGCTTTTTCAGTTCTAAATCATGTAATGTACGTACTAACTATATATTTAAAGGTAAAACAGCATGTGCTCGAGGGAGTTAACCTCTTACATATTAAAACCACTGCACGTAAATACCTTGCGCAGGGTGCCTTGCTCGCACATGAATATTTTGTTTAGATTAAAATTTTCAGTCTTGCTCATTGTGGTGCTCCTCCGCTCTAGCAGTCCCTTGTTTTGTGGAACACTTGCCATCATCTGTTTTTCTGCTGTGTTTTATTTTTCTCTCTTTAAAGACTCCGCTGCATCATCTGAGAGAATTGTTAGGCTTAGAAGATTTTCCTTTCATTTATTATTGGTTATCATTCCGTGAGTGGTGGTGAAACCTGTAAAAAAAAAATGAGTGAATTTCAGTCAGTTTGATATTGGGATGACGAATAATATAAGGGCCAGTACATCTTTAACAGCAAAGGTCCTCTCTGTAGTCTGCTGGGTTACTACATGCGCCATATGATCATATAAAATAACACCATTTTAGGGCATTTCTCACAAAAAAAAATTTAGAAGTATTTTACTTAAAAAATTTTCTGAAAGTACAGCACTTTTCCCCCTTCATATTTGGTCTCTCAGTATTTGTTCAATTTGGAGAGTCTGAATCTTTGTATGGTGGAGAAGTTCCATCCAAAATACATAATCTAGACCTTCATGTAGAATAATGAAGATGAAGGGTCTGCTCTGAATATATATATACTATATATATATATATATATATATATATATACCATATATATATATATATATATATATATATATATATATATATAACTATATATATATATATATATATATATATATATATATATATATATATATATATATATATATATATATATATATATATATATATATATATATATATATATATATATGGTAGAGGATGTGTGGATCAAATCTTTACATTGAAACAAGATGATTGAGAAAAAGAAGAATAAATTATTTAGATTTTACGGATTTGCAACAGGCGTATGACAGGATTAATAGGAAGCTCTAACAGCTCTTCAGTGATAAATATATGAGATGTTGGTGATGACTTCTAGGACAGATTAGAAGTGTCTATGATGATAGGTGACACCAATGTAGATGAGTTGAGATGGATGGTTAGCTAATATATCCAGATGAGATAGTGAAGAATATTGTGTATATCTTTACAGTTGATCAATTATATATGGAGGATAGGGTGGCAGGAAAGGTGTTTAAAGATAATTAGAAAGAATGGGGAAGAGAGTGGAGGAATTTCCTATATCTTCTCTTAATTTCTTCGCTTATTGTAAGCAGAAAAAATTGAGAGGATTGGTAGAGAGGGATTTTGCAGGGTGTGTAAAGGAGGGGTTTAAAAAGTAACATAGATAAGAGTAAGCTTATAATTATGCGGAAGAAGACAGTCCTCTGTGTTAAGTTATGTTAGATGGATGGTGAGCAACTGGAACCATTGTCTGAGTTTAAATGGCCCGGATGCTCATATTTGGATAAATGGGAACGGACGCAGAGTGTAAGTGGGAAGGGTTCAGGAATGGTAGGAAGGAGGCTGGTGCAATAAATCTTGGTGGATGATGGGAACTAAGTCTCTGACGCCTGAGGTCTTACACAAGACAGTGTTACCTGTGTTGTTAATGTATATAGAAGTGAAACTATGGTCTGAATAAGAGGATAGATCTCTAAGGTACAATGTGTTAGATGGACAATCTTAGGGGCGTGTTAGGTGTGAGAAGAATTGATAATAATAGAGAAATGAACGCATTAGGGAGTTGTGTGGTGTGAAAAAAGGAGTAAATGGGAGAGAATAAATGAAAGTACATTGAGATGGTTTGGTCATGTGGAAGAATGGATGAATGATAGTCGGTTGGTTAAGCACATATATAGTGGTGAGTGTGCACAGGTGGGAGTCGACCAGTTGGGAGACCGAAGAAAAAGTGGATGATCCAGTAAAGAAATGCCTGGAGGAGAGAAATGTGAGTTTAGCAGAGGCGAGAAGAAAGGTGAATAATAGGGTGAATGGCGAGGTTTGTGAGGGGTATGCTTGTGGGCCACCTGGGCCGGGCCAAAGTCATGAACCTACATTGACGAGATGATAGTGAGTGAGGTTCGGCGCGAATTTAGTGAGAGGCTCTAGGGTGGATTTTCTGACTGCAACGAGTTCTCACTAAAAGGTATAAAGGGGGCGGTAAGGCTGGGCTTTCTTTTCGACTTGCGTCATATTCTTCTATTACTTTTGTTTCCGGTGCATGTTGCACACCTTACCCCTAGAGCAGAGAAATTGGGAGGTAGGAGGAGGAGGAGGAGGGAGGGAGGAGGAGGAGGATATATATATATATATATATATACTTATATCTTATATACCATATATATATATCACCCTCCCATATATATATATATATATATATCTCTTTCTCTTACCTCTCCTTATATATAATAAGGTAAACAATGTTTTAATATTAACAACTAAACAATTAAATACTATTATAAAAATATTTCATGACAACAAAACATATTTAGTATAGAGTAAATTAAAAATAAGCCCACTAAATATTTACTGTAGTACAAAATCATATAAGAATTCTTCATAAATACAATGCCATTGTACATTGATGTGAAAAACCATGTTGTTGTGATAGATGTTTATTTTACCGGAATGACCAGATGTTGCAACGACATTGAGGAAGGTTTAAGCGGCTTCAAAATCTTTTTCTACTTTGTCTGGAAGTAGTTCCAGCTGCTGCATGAGACTATGTAATTTGGCATAATTTCTTCAATCAATTTCTCAACTTCTCCAGGGGTAGTCAGATTACATTTAATCAGGTTCTTCTTAACCCTTAAAAAAAAGAGAAGAAGAAAACATATTATTTTTGCGGAGGTTCAAGATCAGTAGTCGTCAACCATTTTCAAACTGGATAATTTTTCTTAGTTTTCCCCTCCCTCCTTAAATATTATTGCCAACAGATTTGAAAAGTATATAAATTTTCAAATAAAGTTTGCAAAGTGAAATAAATTTTAAGGAAATGCTATATAATATTACCTGTTTGGAATTATATAGCTATGCTTCTTCAACCATATACTATTATAATCACCTATATTACAATCATTATATTATTTGAACATTATAATATGGTCATTATAAAATTAAAAATGTTTATTTTTTAAATAAATTTTTGAAAACAATTTTGTCAAGTAAGTTAGTAACTTATTTACCCAGCTAGGTCTGTGGGTTCTTAACCGCACTGTTCTGGTTCATGGATTATAATATATATATATATATATATATATATATATATATATATATATATATATATATATATATATATATATATACTATATATATATATACATATATATATATATATATATATATATATATATATATATATATATATATATAACTGCTATATATATATATATATCACTATATATATAAAAACTTCTTTTAACGTGCTTTATCCCCTTTTCAGAGGGGTAACACGGGAGACTAGGAAATCTAACTTTAAGGCCGGGTTATCCCAAACTGGCGCCACCAACGTGTTGCTTCAATCGAGGTTTTTAATTCTTGCCCCCAGGAAGAAAAAACTCCA
Organism: Trachelipus rathkii; assembly: GCA_015478945.1. Classification (NCBI taxonomy): domain Eukaryota; kingdom Metazoa; phylum Arthropoda; class Malacostraca; order Isopoda; family Trachelipodidae; genus Trachelipus; species Trachelipus rathkii. Next base: position 31,125 of record JABUQX010062510.1, on the reverse strand, counting down.
ACTGCTGTTTATCAGAGAAGAAGAAGAAGAAGAAGAGGAGGAGGGAGGCCGGAGAATTGAACCAGCATCCTCTTGCATGAGAGTCAGCGAGTCAAGCCTCTACACCATGAGGAAGCAGTTATATATATATATATAACATATATATATATATACTCTACACCTGTATATATATATATGCCACACATATGCTCTGCTCTCTGCTGCTGCTCCTCTTTCACCACCTCTCCCTCTGCTCTCCATATATTATTACCCTGTGTTAATGTATAGTAGTGAGGCCATGGTTGTGGAATAAAGTATAGATCTAAAGTACAATGTGTGTTCAGATGGACAATCTTAGGGGGCAGTTATGTGTGAGAAGAATTGATGTAAAATGGAAAATGTACGTATTAAGGGAGTTGTGTGGTGTGAAGAAAGATGCATAGTGAGAGAATAAATGAAGTACATTGAGAGATAGTTTGGTCAAGTGGAAAGGATGATGACAGTCGGTTGGTTAAGTGGATGTAAGTGGCAGAGTGTGCTGGGAATTGATTGCCTGGGAGATCAAAAGAAAAAAGTGGACACAGATGATCGTAAAGATACCTAAGAGATATGAGTTTGCTTGAGGCGAGAAAGAGGGGTGCATATGTAGTGAGTGGTGGGGGTTTTATGGGGGCAGCATGGTTGTATTTTTGGGCCAAGGGATGAATCCTGCCATTGGCGAGATGTCATGAGTGATGATGTTGGCAGTCCCACAGTGACTCTGAGTTGATTTACTGACTGCTGCGAGTTTACTGGCAAAGGGTACATAAAGGGGCTTGAAGTAAGGCTGGGCTTTCTTTTTGACTTTATCATGTTCCTACTACTTTTCCATTTTCGTGCATGTGTTTTTACTTACTTATGGAGGAGGGAAGAAGGTGATGATGAGTATTGATACGCCACATATATATATATACCATATATATACTCTCCCTCATACATATATATATATATATAACTATATATATATATATATATATATATATATATATATATATATATACATAATATATATACATATATATATAACGCCTCTATATATATACCCTTTATATATACCTGCTCTCATATAGTGATATCTCACATATTATTTATATATATAATAACATATATATCTCACCATATATATATATATATATATATATATATATATATATATATATATATATCTATATCTCTCTACTATACTACCTCTATCATGTGGGGGGAGGAGTTCAGTTATACTTAATGTTCCACTAAAATAGTTTGTCTAACTTGGGTGGCATCATTATTTGTAGATGGCTTCCGCAAATAAACGTAGTGCGTATTTATTTTGTGATGATAATTGACTTTTTAAATTTTATGAAACATGGGTTAGCTATTTTATAACTAAAGAAAATAAATAATAGCCTAAGTAATTTTTTCCTGTGTAATAATTTTTCAGCCTAATTTTATTTAAGTACATTTTTCTACACAAATTCTTCCAAAAAAATGTAGAATTTTGTATCCGTATAAGGTCAATTCAAAAATATTGTTTTGTTTATCTTCCGCGATTCATTTCAAAAAAATATTTTATCTTCTCTATTCTTAAAAATAGAAAAAAAAACCATAAATTTATTTATATAAAACTTATTGAACAATTAACATTACTCAACTTTAATATGTTTCAACGAGCAAGTCTGACCACCTCGGTGAAATTTCAAGCAAATATTAAACACTAAAGGATAAATTCAAATTAGACCATCTCTACAGCTGGCTAACATATATCACAGATAATAACTAAGAGGCACAAACAGTGTAATCTTGCATAACCTACAAATCACAATGACACTACTCATAGCAAGAGTAGTATGGTATGATTGCTTATCCAGCTAAGCAATTTTCAAATTAAATCTTTTTGGATAACTTTTCTCATTAATTAACTATTTGAATTTCTTGAAACAAATAAAAATAAATGAATTATATGGCTATATACTTGTATAGTTGAATTAAATTAACAGGCTCCTAAAACAAAAAATTTACACAGTGTAAAGTCTATCACCAGATTTTTAGTAACATATCAGGCAAGCTGTGCCACTAACTGCTATAGAATTCATACTTGTATGACCTCTTTAAAAATCTATTTGTCTACCAAAGTAGGCCAGAGGCTCCAATGTAAAAATTTTTTTTATTTCTACTCTTGCAAACTGTAAGTAGGCTGTAAAGAATGAAAGAAAATTAGTTTACTAAAAACACATTTTTTTAATTTTGAAATGATTTCAATAATTGAAAAAATATTAAGAAATAAGCAGTTAATTATATGACTTGATTTTATATTAGAGCCTAAAAGTAATTGTGCAAGAATATAAATAAAAGTAACATCTAAATATTCCATGGGTACCCTTGTTAACTAAATCAAACTAAACAGCATTTGTTTTCAATAAGGGATCTAAACGTTTTTACTAAAAGTACGCACATACTCTAAAAAAATGACAATAAAGAATAAAAAAATAAATGATCAGTCTCTTTAGGGGAAGGAATTTACAACCTCTCAAGATTTCAGAATTTTTCCACATGGGTTTCTTTAAAAATCTGAAAGATTTATATTGTGATTTAGGCCATCTGGATTCAGTTTTACAAAAAAAGTTATACACAGTATACTTAACAAAGCATATCATAACACTTATAACTGGTAGGGTCCTAAGAAGCCAGACTAACCTGGATGAAATTATGACTTTGTAGACCTAAGCCTAGATAGAGTTCTGGCAACCATGGCTATACTATTATTTCTTTTACAGCCTTCCCTTGCACCTGTTTGGAATTATGATAAAGGGAATTTAGTCAGTTTTTATAAAATGGAGGTTTTTAAATTTTGAGAAGCTGTAACTTTTCCAATTTATTTAGTAATTATTTTCATTTTATATGCCTCTAAACAAATTTTTATGAAAAGTGGCATAAACTTCTAAAAAAAAAAAAAAAAAATAGAAATGAAGGATAAAAAAAAAATTTATGTCGCTCTCTTTAAGAAAAAGTTACAGCCTCTCAAGTTTTTAAAAATCTCAGTTTTCTATAAAAAAATGAACGAGCTTTAAGATCGGTTTAGGACCATCCTAATTCAGGCTACAATAAGATTTGTTAAGTATACTTAGGCACTGTAGCGCAACAAAACATAGGGTCTAAACCAAGAACTTCTAACCTGGATGGATCTAAGTTAGGTCTAGGTTTATAGTATCATTGATCCATCTAGGTTAGGTCTCGGTTTAGGACCCTACTAGTTCAGGTTATGATATGTTTTGTTAAGTATTCTGTGTATGCCCGCAAATCATATGTACAACCTGAACTGGAGTTAATCCCTAAACCGATCTTGGCTACCCATTTCAGTTTTAAATAAGAGAAAGCCCTAGGAAAATGCCCGGCTTTGAGGGGGTTCACAACTTTCTAAAAGAAATAAGTACATTCATTCTTCATTACCATTTTTAGAATCTATACTCTGATTTCAATAAAAATCTCTTTAGATGCACTTATTGTAAATAATTACCTTTTTTTTTTATTCTTCATTACTAATTTTTTTAGAGTCTATACTATAATTTCTATAAAAATCTTTTTAGAGGCCCTTATTGTAAACAATTACTAACTAAACATGCTGTAACTATAAATCAATCATCAGTAAAAACATAAAATTGGAGGATATAATTTATAAAACCTGGCTAAACTTGTTATTTCTAAAATAAATGCCAGCAGAAAATTCTAAATCTCTACTATTCATAGTGGAGTCACAAAACATAAAAATTAACAAATATTACATTATATATATATAGTACTTATATATATATGTATAGTAGGTTTTGGTCAAAGGAGATTGTGTTCTGACTGTGCTCTGCCATTTTAGTGTGTAATTTATTTATTTATTGTATATTTTTGTGCTAATTTTTTTTTTTTTTTTTTGCATTATAGTGGTGGTAGTAGTTTGTGTATTTATTTTTAAATAAATCAGTTCTTATAGTTAATTTAGCACTAGTATTGGACAAGGTCAATGTTTGACAGCCTAACCCTAGGCAAGCTTAGTTAGGGAGATTTACTGTATATTGTGTGTGGGGTTTATTTGAATTATTAAATAGATTTGTTTATTTTATTGAGTCTTGGTTGCTATTTTAAGTATATTTAACTTGATTTTTATGAAAATCACAGGATATACTCTAAAAAATAATAAAGAATAGACAATGAAAACGAAAATCATTGCTCTCCTTAAGGAAAAAGATTACAAACTCTCAAAGTTGTAAAAAACCATAGGATTTGTTATTAAAAAAAAAAAAATTTTTTTTGAAAATTACAGGATATACTCTAAAAAATAATATTGAAGAATAGTGAAAGCAGCTAAATTATTACCGGAAAAAAAGTTACAGCCTCTGAAAGTTAAAAAGATTTTCCATAGACTTTCTTATAATAAAAAATTAGTGGGCCTCGATGCTCTCGTTTTAGAGGGCCATCCTAGTTCAGGTTCAATAAGATTTGTTAATTCTACATATATTTTTCTCTGTATACTAGTAAACTTATCATAACTTGTAGCTTGAAACCTAAAAATGAGATTCTTTAGGATGATCAATAATGAGAAAAGTCTATGGTATTTTTAACAACTTTGAGAGGCTGTAAGTGTTCCTAAAACGTTAATTTAGTTTAGATATCATTAATCTATTTTATCCTGTACAGATTTTCTCAAAAATGGAGGTAACCCTCTGGGTAACAATTACCACGATTTTTTAATAAATTGTTATTTTTAATTTTGTGACAATTTAAAATACGTCGAGAAGTCATTTGTTTCGTCCACAGTGTTTTATTAACTTCTGTCTGAAGGCTCTTTTTATCATGTTAGTCCAACCCAGTTTAAACATGTTTGTTTTTAACTATTTTAAGATATTAGAGATGAGTATGTAGCTGTGAAAATATTATGTAACTATTGTATTAAAACCATAAACTTTTAATTTACAAAAATAATTATAAAGAAGATCCTTTACAAAAAAAGATTATTTTTCTTTTTTGAGTGAATTAAAAAGTAATTTAAAAAATAAAGCTCTGAAAAAAAAAGTCATTAATTCGACTTTTCTTTTGAGATTCACTTGGGAGTTGGGCAATGAATTAAATCGGACAACTTCCAGTCCCTTAGTCAGCACTGACATTTATTAAGCCTTCAACTTATGCTTCATCTTCATTTCATAATATTCATTTTTCGGTTCAATTATCTTGTTCCGGCTGCAATCATTTAATAAAAGCTCCGTTAAATTTTAGTACTCATGACGCAGAGTCAATGTTCGAATCCACGCTGATGAATCTCCGTTGACTCTGTTCACATTTTACATGAAAAAGAAAAGAAGAAAGAAAATTATTTTGATATATAATAGAAGTTACACTTATGAACTTATAATTGCTAAACCTATTGAGAAACCCAGTTCTCACAGGAATTTCTGTAATATTGTCCAAATGTCAAACTTTTTGTTTTTCAAAGAGAGAACTTTTTGGAGTCTGGTAAATTCTTAACAATTAGCGTTCTAGTATTCCATAACTCTTTAGGAACTTCGGTCTCCCTTAACCTAAAAAACAAGAAGATAATGCTATTAAATCATAGCATAATGACAACATAGACATAGCTTCAATGATAAATTTCATCACTTGGTATTGAATTATAAATTTCTGGCCAATGGTCATAATTCTCTTTATAAATGTAAGAAACATGTCTTTTTTGTTAAATTCTTGTTTTCCATGTGGAATATTCAATTTTTTGCGTTGAACTTTCCATTAAAATCTCATTTTCAGGTTGAGAATCCTCTTCTGTTGATTCCCTTAATTCACTATGGATATATGTCTTTCTTTTTTTTTTTTGGTGTGAGCATTTCCTTTACCGAAAAGAATGCTTGATTATTATTCCAGTCTTTTTGAGACTTGGGGGTTAAAAACAAAATAGCTCTAGTGTCTTCTTCATTATCAGTCTAGATCAGTATCTTCCATTGTTGGTAATACTTTGGTATATATATCACGGTATATGATGTACTTTTACCTACCATTTCTTTTGGGAATTTTATTTTTCCCTACTTTTTCCGATTATTTATATCGTAATAAATTTCTTTTCGTCAATTTTCAACACAATTATTTATCAACGAATAAAATGTTTTCGATTTTATTTGACACTTTTTATAATATATAAAAATGTTATTTTTTAACACAATTTTAGCACAATTTCGGGCATAATCGAACAATTTGGTTACATATATTTTATTCCAACTGAAAGAGGGAAATGTATTATATTTAGCGAACTAATAATAAATGAATGGTTTTTACTACACACTACGGATCTTACTATGATGGTGATTAAACAAATTGGAACTAATAGGGTTAAAAGCTAATTTCATGAATGAAAACATTCATGAAATCGAAGCGATAACTCTGCCGCCTTCTTGTTTCGGCACATTTCATGGCATTTTCCTTGAAATTCGGTAGCACGGGGAAGAGCAACCTTACAGAATTTGAAATTCCTTACGTTTGGTGGGTCGATTTTGTGCTAAAATTGACATAATCGAACGCAAACTTTGCATTTCTTACGTTTCGTAACAAATGCAAAATCGAAAACCGGCTCTAATTGAATACACTATAGATTAGATCATGAATATACCAAACGTAGTTAGACCGTTTTCGTTTGTCATTTGTAACTTACATAGTTTTAGCACGAATTTCGTGCAAAAATGACCACGATTTCTTGGGAGGTTAACTTTTGTTTACGAACAATATAAATCAGCTGTTGTGATGGAGCCCGTTGATTTGGAATAAACAGAAATTAAAAAATAGTAGATGGTTTATATTTCAAATATTTCATCAACTATTGTGATGGAGCTTATCGATTTGGAAGAAATTAGACTTAAAGCTGATTTTATTGAATGAAACATTCATCAATTCAAACGGGCCTACCACGCCATCAATTTAATGTTTACATTTTTTCGTAAGAACGTTCTAAATTCAGCAAGCACGGAAAATAGCAACCTTACAGAATTAAGGAATTATTTACGTTTGGTAAGCATCTCTTACGATTTTGCGCTGTTTGACAAAACTGAACGAAAACTCGAGCATTTCTTACGTTTCGTAAGTAGAAATGCAAAAACGAAAACGGCTGAAGTATTGGACAAACCGTTGGGTTTTGGGCAAAAATGTTAAAAATAAATGGTTTTTCTTTCATTGAATTATTTATACATATGTACAGTTCTTATTATTTTTGATGTTTTTATAATTTTAGTATTATAATGAATTTTTCGGTTTATATAAATAAAAAAAAAAAAAAAAAAAAAAAAAAAAATGCAGTCAGAACTCAGAAGCCACTGAACCTATATTTGTACAGCTTCAGACAAACTGTATGACTTCCAAATTTCTTAAATATGGACCAATATCTTAAGGTAAGTTAATTTTCTTGTTCCAAAAAATTACTTTGGTTCGTATTTATACATGCAATAGGCAAAATTAATAAGCTAGAAATTATTAAAGGAAGTTTATAATTAGCTATACTGAACATGTATTAACGAATCCCTTACTCCCATACCAGAAGGCTACGCATGTAAAAGTTTGAAGTTATTGTCCAACTTGAAATGAAATTAAGTGTTGTACAGAGAAAGATAAGACTACGTTGAAAAGTTTGTCACATGGATCCTTCTCAATGGAGGATATATGTGACTGGAGAAGTTCAGAAGTGGAGCAGTGTTCATGTAAATAGTTTTAAAACTATAAACACTGTGGTTATAAGTATAAGAGAGAGAGTGATGCAATAGTTCGACCCAGGCAGAAGGGACTACGAATATCAGGCTGGTGAGGCGGAGAGGTGATAGAGGAAGAGGCGAGAAGACTTCAGGCTTTGCCTTTTTCAAGAGGAGGCTGTATGGTGAACCAACGAATGTGGGAGCCACTTGCTATACAGGGGACGTACAACATTCCTATATGCCAAGCAGCAATTGGGGTGAGGTGAAGAAGGATAGCTCAGGCAGAACTCCTAAGCTCTTATAAGCTTGTTTAGTGAAAATGATATGACCACTGAAGGATCACACGAGAAAAAGAAACACCAAGGAACCTCAGAACACTTAGCCTCTTGAAGCATTTAGACAAAAGAAGTGATGATCCTTCCAGTGAAGATCATAGAAAAGAAACACCCAAGAATATTATGGAAAGACGAGAGGCTTGGGGGTTTGTTGTGAAGAGGATGTTTATTATTTAGTAGAAGGGAGGCCATCATCTTAAGTAGGAAGATGAAGGAGGCTGGTTTTGAGGGCATTAAGAAAACCATGTTCTGAATGCCTCAGAAATTACACAAATTCAGAAAGAACAAAGGAATTGGGCTAACCCAAGTAGCATCTCCAGTCGTGAAGGCTGCCTTACGCTGGAGTAATGAAGGATGAAGTCATCGGCATAGAATGGACAAACGAAGATGTAGCAGACAGAAGGCCATCAATGAAGTAGAAAAAGAGTTAGAGATAAAAAAAGAACACTGAGGAACATCACTATTTGAGAGTTAGAGAGAGAGAAGGAGAGAGGTTCAGGAACTGTTCCCACGTCTATAGGGTGGTGTTGCCAAAATGACTTGGAAAGGAAATCAAAGAGAAGGCCTGCAGAGAAAGGATGAGTATTATGACAAATTAAAATATGATTGAACAAACTTGTACAGCCAATACATTTACCTTTCATTTGTCACTGTTCATAGAAGTTTGATAGGGGTAGTTCTTGTAGCCCTAAGATAACTCAGCCTGAAGGCTTTGGTCATTAACTGCTTACATTAGACTTAGTTGGTAAAATTGATTAGTTGATAAAGAGAATAGAATCAGATTATTAGTTGAAATATTCGAGAAGATCAATGAAAAAAAATGGACAAAATAAGAAAGATTTTTGGATTATTAATTTTGATTGAAACAAGGGATTTAAACCAATTTAATTTGTGCAGATAGTATAAGAGTGCATGTGAGTCAACTCGAATTCGTGTACCTATTGAAGACAAAGTATAAAATTCACTAGTGTGTTAACATATGTGTGGAAGCACATAAGACTTCTTATATCTATGTTTCATACTAAAATTAGCTTAAAATGAAGAAGTCATATCTCAGTATATATGTGGTTTTATAATAGATGAACGAAGAAATTTTGGGAAATGACTTCATGTCAGACTCTATTGAAGTTTCGATATATCTAGCGTCGCAGGAAAAGATTCGCGCCGAAATGCCGAAGAGTTGAGGAGCAAAAGAGTTCGAGAGAAGAAAGACCAGTAGATGGTTCCTCGCGGAATCTATACTGGAGATCTGAGATAAAATTAAAATAATTGAGATATTTATCTTAAAATCTTTCTGTTAAGGATAAACTCTAAAACTTTAGAAAGAGCGGAGGCTAAATCGAAAGGACACTACTATAGTTTGAAGGTTGAGAGGGTCTGCATTTTTCCCGGCTCAGAAAGCTGGAAGAGCGTTAGGAGGAAGGAAGGTCGAAGTGGAAATATAAGAGGGCAGAAATAGTTTACAAGGCAGGTGCAAGCTCCGGAGCTTACAACATTTAAAACTAAATGTGCCATCAGACTTAGTGTTTTCATGAGTGTTTGCTAGAGATAGCAGAAATAACGTCTTTAGAAAAATTGCAATGTTCAGGCAATGGGATTGAATCGGAGGTGGAGGAGGGTATACCGGAATCCGTATAAGGTGGAATTAAGAAAAGTTTGAGAGCAAAAACTATGTGCCGTGGAAGGGTACTAGAAAATGGAATAAAAAGCAAAGATAGAGTTGAGTTTTTTTTTTTTTTTTTTATTTTTATGCCAGCTTGCCGGAAAGGCAAGGAAGGAATTAGTAGGTGTGCATTTCTAAGGAAAAAGAGGGTTAATGACTGGGTAAATTTACGTTCAGGATAATCTCTAAGAATTTTTAGTGGAAGGAAAAGAGATGAAAATGTTGATACCTCATGCTCAGAGAATCACCTCGTTACAGCTGCGACCTGCTCACTCAGAGGAACCCCTCCACGCCAGCGGGGACAGCCTCGATTATGCGCATCTGGCTGCTCACTCCGAGTAACTCCTTCCGCCGAAGCTATGATCAATCCAAGGGATATCAAAGAAATATAACTTTAAAAAGGATTTGTTTCACTTTCTTCAATGTACACCGACTTTTGAAGTAAGACAATTACAGCTATCTCATATGAATGACGCAAAAGGCAGAAATTTTTTATTGCCCTGCATGCTCATTCTTCTCAGTAATTTTTTAATTTTTATTTGGCAACATGGTTGGACGGATGCCAGTCCATGGGAGTTAGGAATATCGTCATTTGTGTGTACTCTGTACTCTGCTATTTTTGCGTCTGTCAGAAATTGTTTTTTTTACTTTTTATCCAAGATTATAATATGTATTTATTTATTTGAAGAAGAGTCCTTTCTAAAAAAAAGGAAAAAAAAAAATCTAAAGTTTAAAATTTTATAATATGTTAGTAGCAGTCTTGAGGAAGAGGTAGCTTTTCTCGAAAATATTTAGCCTATCTAAAGATTTAAAGGGAATTTTTCTAGGGTAATGAGCTATCATTCTAACAACATTTATTTTGAGGCATGAAGGTCAAATTTCTTATTTCTTCTAGTCCGAGTGTTATTATTATTATTCTTGGTAGTAATTGTCTCCATGAAAGTGGTTAACTGGCATTTATTTTTAAACAATTATAGAACCTAAATATTTTTTTTAGTAACGTATGCTTAAAAGGGCTGGAAAAGCAAATTAAATTAAAACATTAAATTAAAAGTGGCAGGAAAAGCAATTAAATTAAAACATGCAAGGCCTACTGGGTGGAGTTAGGAGGCGGTGGGTTGGGTGTTGATCGTGGATGATTCTGTGAAGATTTGGTGACTATGAAATGGTGGTGGTCTGATGGAACTGAAGCTGGGGTGACATTGTAGGAGAATTCTCTAGTCATTACAAAAGACTGCATTTAACTCATAAATATTTAATATACAATGAGTATCAACAAGATTTAAAAAAAATTTTTAGCCATATACATACTGTTTTATATTATAATTTCAAGAAAAATTTTAAAAAATAATACTCTGAAAATTTAAAACTGCTAATTTAGTAAAATATAGTTATCAATATTTTTTTTTTTTCATTATTGATATTTAATTATTATTATTTTTGATAAGTGATAATTTTTTGATTGTCAACAATTATTACATGGTAAAAAATATTAGATGGGTGGATTGGATATATGGAAGCACTCTTGGTCTCAGAGACTCTTACTAATACTTTTTGGAATTTTTTTTTTTTGAAATCAGATGCCCTATAGTCGGTCTTAAGCACACAAAAAAATAATATAGTAAATGAATAATAATATGGTTTATTAAAGTTTGAATAACGCTCAGTCACCCGGACCTTGGAGAGGTGAAGCGGACCTATTGGTGAATCGGACCATCATTTAAATTCCTCTTTGATGTAAAATTAAATTTTATAATTTAATTTTTTGCTAAAGAAAATAATTATTTCTTATATTAAAATTTGTAATAACAATTAATAAAAATAAAATAAATAAGTAAATAAAAATAAGAATAAAAGCTAGAAAGTCACCCCTCTCAGCTCAAAAATTTTAACACTTTTTTGAATTCGTTTTTATTAAAATTTCATTTTTAATTTCACTAATATATTATGGAACTTTTATACTGGATTCAGTATAGTGATAATAGTATGGCCATAAAATACGAAAAACAATGGTGATCCGATTACTTTCATCATTTCGTGAGAGGGTTGAATCTAGTTGAGGATTAGGCCCGTGATTTTGCCTGCTAATACTGTTTGGATAATTTTGCTGCCCCAGTTTAAAGCTAACATAGCACTCGGTGTATCACTGAAAATAATTAAAATCCCTCCACAATTTTCCTTTTATAATGAAGTTAAAAAAAATCACATTTTCAAAAGTGAGTTTCCATTGAGGGACATTTTCAATATTATTAGTATTTATTAATAAGAAACTTAAATAAAGATGATCTAAAAACAAAACTTGTATTACTACTACTTGTGACTATTAAATGATGAATTTTTTTTTTTTTTTTTGTTATTTTATTTTGCTGAGTGGGATGATGCCCCTCTAAGGGAAGGACCATTGAGTCACTACTTTACTTAAAGCAGCTATATATCCTCAAATCATCAATATAGTGATAAAAATTTTGTAAAACTTTCCATTTTCATATGTATAATAGCAATAAATGTTAATATTACAATGCTGCAATTATATATATATATATATATATATATATATATATATATATATACTCTTAACCTTAATATATATATATATATACCTACCTACTCATATATCTATATATATATATACTAACCATATACCATATATATACTATATATATATAAGCAGGAATTACTTACTGATGATGTGATAGATTAATTAATTAATTAATGTATATTGCCTATATTGGAATATAGATAGCAAGATATATGTGTACAATAATTATATATAGCGATTTAGAAATATAGTTATATATATATATATATACCTCTCTCTACCCTCTCTCTCAAAGCTCCTTGTTAATGACTGTAATGGATACCAATGAAATATTTGATACAATATTATCGACTAATTTTTAATCTGATTGCTTCCGTTATGAGATATGGATAACAAAATAAAGGTTAATCTTCTACTTTACCTTATAGAAACTACGATTCAAGAAGCCAGGCCCCACTACACAGCTGAATTTGAGGCAGACAAGGCATGCATGTCATTTCCAGAGCCTGTTCTTTTGCTCTATATTGCGTGGCACGTGATACAGTTAGGCTACGTTGTTAAATCCCTCAATTTCAATTGATATTGTTTGTTTCATGGAAGAATCTTTTTGTTTCTTATCTTTCAACGATGTGTCAAAAATGACACCCAAAAATTTTAATATTTTAATTAACTTATATTAAGATTACCTAATACTGTAAATGCAATAAATTCATCAAAGCCAAATACATACCAGTATAAGTATTGACACAATTACATGCAGCTGAGTCAGGCAGGAAGAACAGGGCATTTCCAGTGCCTCAAAATTTCAAAATAAAATATTATGATCTGTGGCGTATTTTGCTTGTAACCAATTTTCGTGAATGTGTCACGAATGTGATTTGAATATTGTTTCTAAAAATTATACATTCAAAATTTCCTGTTCTCTAATTCGGTTCAATGTAATTTTTCAATTTGAGCGTTTCCAGTCGATTTTGCACTTGCACTTGGGCTTCTGGAAATGCAGCCATTATTCATTATATATCAAATTAAATTTTGAAGTTTTTAAATAATATTTTCAAATTTGCTATTTGTTTGCTAGATATATTTGCTATATTATTGCTACATTTAAAAATGTTTAGTTTTTAGTACTTGTTCTATTTTGCTAGATATTTAATTTATTATTAATTTGATCATCATGTTAATAATTCCCTAATATCTGTAGTCTTAAGTTCTTGTTATTAAAGAATCTCGTTCTGTCCTTATAAACCTAATAATAACTTATGGCTGTGAAATGGGAGGCTCCAAGCAATGCAGTTAGAATTTTAATGTAAGCATACAAATGCAGGTTTCAGAACCATGTTTGCCAGTATGGATGCAGATGTTATTGAGGTGTAGTTAAAAATTTTGGTTGCTTCAGTGTTGAATTATTATTGTCATACATTACATGATATTATTATTGTATTCATTAGTAGTATTATTGATTTTTCTCCGTAAAAAAATATGCTAAATTCTTTTTAGAATCTTTCATAAAAATAACTATTTGTTCTCTATAAAAAATAATCAATAAGTCAGGTCAGTTTTTACATCTATGTATTTTTAGGTATAAAAGAAAGTTATTAATATAAATCTATTTTTTTAGAATATATCCTGTAATTTGTAATTTTGAGAAAAAAAATCAGATTTGTAATAGAATTTAATAAATATGCATATTATACAGTATACAAGTTACTATTTTCTGCTGTCCTGATGATTTTGCATTTGTGGTTGCCAAGATGAGATTTGATCCTTAAATGTACTAAAACAATAACATTGAAACTCTACATCAAGCAAATAAAATTGAATATATGAAAACATTATCTCCATCCAAACTGGTGTCATGCTGTTTGGACATTCAAAATAGCATTTGATCCATCTAAAACATTCAAATGGTGATGCTTTATTTCATTCCCAATCTCACTCCCTGACTTATTTCTCTTACCTATTTAAGGCAAAATAAAAGTAATATACCGTAGTTATTATATATATGTCTTTTGAAGTATCAAGATATTTAAAACTCAATGGCATTTTGGGCAGAGAAAATATTTCAGTATTTGGACTTTGGATTTATGATTCTGTATTGGAGTCAGAAAGTATTAAAAAAAATTTTTGCTTAAATATAAATAATTATAGCTGCCACTCTAATGTTATATGTTTTTGGAATATTGTGAAAATCTTTCCTTTTGGTGATCTAGGATTCAGTTATATGGCATCTTGCCAAACCCAGAAAGCGGTTCGCTGATTATTTTCCAGTTTGATTTACATACTGGCAGTTGGGTAGTGCGAAACATCCCTCAAATTGTGAAATTACTGATGTGTCAAGAGATTAGGGCACTGACAGAGGTACTTCTTGAAATTCTGTCCAATGCATTCAATTTCAGAACAGAGCAGGTCTGTCAGTTTTTTATCAAATTTACACAAGAGTAACAAAATGCTGCAACCAATTGCTATCTTTGCAAACAAGAATTTTCCATTCTCATAAATATAGACAGTATTCAAATTGCTCTGACAACAATTGCCTTAATTTTGATGCATTAAAAATTTAAATTACATCATTCTTTACAAAACCTGATATATTTCAATGAGATTGCTTTGTTCCCAAATATGGTGAGCAAGTAAAAATTTGTTTCATTAATGCTCTCCCCTTATTTCCATATATAAAGAATGATTATTTTAATAATTTTTTTTTTAAAGTTGATTTATCAAGTATAACTGTACATAATACATACCTTCTCCCGGAGTTTAAACCAGCTTTGTAGCTTTCAATACAAATGAACATATCTTCAGCTGTTGCTTGTTCTTGATAATTAAGTACAATTTAAGAAAAATATTTGCCCTTCTGTATGTAAAAATTTAGGGATATCCAATTTTTTAAAATACTATTTTTCAAATACGTTTACCTATGGAAAATTACAGGTTTCTATTTCATTTTCATTTTTCATTACTTGTGTTTTAAAAAATATAAGAGAGGCTAACTCCACCCAAATATTTTTCCACTTAGTGAAGATGGCTCTTTCTCGAAATATAAGGAATATGAAGTCGCTCAAGTATATTCAAGTATGATTTTTATAAAATAACCAGGCTTTTCTCTTCATTTTATCAATCTAATTTATCTTATTGAGTAATTTTGCAAGCCTGGGACTATGCTTTGCAAACCTTTGTCAGAACTCTTAACTTCAAATATATGTTAAATGTATCTTTATAATATATTACAATTACAAATACATTAAAAGATATATTCTCTTGGGTTTACTTTCAATTTAAAATCTAGTACGATGAATAGAAAGGAAAAGAGCGACACACGAGTTACAAATGAAATAATACGAAATATTCAGTCTAAATTTTCAAATTATATGAAGCCGAAGAGGATGCAGGTGATGACTAGAATTAATGTTACGGCTTTTTGGAATATCAACTTTTTTAGTTACTAATCGCTGATCCCCACTCCCAGACCCCGATACTTTGCCAGTGCTGACTACAGCGCTGTGACTACCCATTCATTTCATTTATCATTGGAAACAATCATTGATTATTTTTTTGCAAAACACTGGTAAAGCATTAAATTCCATAATTATAATAGTATTGTGAGAAAACTAGTGGCAAGTGGTGAAAGACGTGTTGCTGGGGACTAGTAAGCACTTGGCTTTGCATAGCATAAATATCTCTCTCTCATTTAGCAGCAATTTTCCAGGAATTTCCTATGGTTCTGGGTCGTTGCAAATCTACACAACAAAGGTCTTATGGCTATCGGGCACACAGCTCACCCATTGCTCTGTAAAGTACAGTCAAACAGTGGCATTTTCTAAATTACGATTTAATGTATTATGATAAAAATGGCCCCACTTTTGGCTTCAAGCTGGGCCGAAAACATTATTGAAGCCTGACAAAAATCAATGCTAGATATCAAATTCGATATAAAATGTCAAATATGGAAAACCTAAAATAAATTTTGAAAACAAACTCAGGGGCTTCCACATTGGAACCAAAAATTGTCCAAATTAGAGCATATTTTGCTAAAAATTTCCATATAATAATTGTTCAAACATGTAAATTCACAACTTAATTGAAAAACGAAAAATCTATTTTGCCGTTCAGGATGTTTTTCATGAAACTTGTTTTCTTGGCCTAGCTTTATACATGATATTGGTCTAGTAATTTTAAAAAGCAGTTAGTTGTTTTCCCTCACATTGGAGACACAGCTCTATATATTTGGGGATAATACTACCAAAAGAATTCTGTGACGACTACTTTAGCATACCAATATTAATATTCTTAGGTCAGGTTTAAACTGAAAAGGCCCTATAGGAGTAAACATGCAAAAGGCCCACTATTTTAAGTATCTAAAGAGTCAAATATGATGCAGTTTAGATAAAAAAAGATTGATATCACACTTGTGGATTTCAAAATATATACCGTATATAGCTAAATAAAAATTTTTTTCAGGTATTTTGTAACCCTGGATCCAGCGGTACTAATTTGAATCTTTTTGCTTATAGGCTGTTTTACGCTCAAATAGAGGGGCAGTGCATGAGACCATAGATCAGCTTTTGGCTATGGTAACAGATGTTGAAAATCAAAAGGGTTCTTCACATTCCAGTGATTGCCATCTTGAAGCAACAGTAAGAAGGAGTAGAGGAGAGAAACTATTGAAGGAGCGACAAAGCTATGAACTTACTCAACTGCATATATCATACTACTCTGTCATATGTAAGCTGTTGCCTTGCTACCTTATGTCGATCTCCTGCGTATGTTTTGTTACCACCTATATATATATATATATATATATATATTCATATATATATATATATATATATATATATATATATATATATATATATATATATATATATACTTATAGATTTATAGATGTAAATAGACTATATATATATATATATATATATATATATATATATATATATATATATATATATATATATATATATATATATATATATATATATATATATATATATATATATATTATAATATATATATATATATATATATATATATATATATATATATATATATATATATATATAATTTGGAAGTAATTGATATAATTTATCTGTCATTCTTGGACATTAATAATAATAATAATATTAATAATAATAATAATAATAATAATAATAATAATAATAATAATAATAATAATAATAATAATAATAATAATAATAATAATAATAATAATAATAATAATAATAATATGAACAATTTTAAAGATAGATTTTTTAGTTTTTAAAACATTGTTTAAAAGTATATTAAAATTGTCTTACTTCACATTACATTAGGTCTAGTTAATCTGATTAGGTTTTGGTCTCTTATTTTGTATTTCAAAATCTATTTCATTATGGATTAGAGAACAATAGATGTCAAAATAATTGAAAATATTTAAACCAATATTCATAGATATTTTGCTTAACTCAGAATACTTTTTGTATTTCTTTCTTTTGCTGTTTGTTTATTAGGCAAATGTTTGTTCCTAAAAGTGAAACAATGTTTGGGGACAGTGGAAAAATTTTAAATTGCTGGTTATTCTTTATATTTATACCAGTGAAAGGGGAAAGTTGGAAAAATGCATTTAATATTTAAAATTGTTCAATCTGTGCAAAGAATCTGAATTCATGATCAGTTCAGAGGTTGAGTCTTTTTGGAATCGTTTTGGAACAGTATTTTTTTTAGATCTACTATTTTTCAAAAAAGAAACACTCTAAAATATTAAATATAAAAGAAGCATTTTATAAAGTAATCAGTCAAAATCGGGAGTTGATTTTATAGCATATCTATATCACAAGTTTGTCATTTGTTGACTACTAATTTTTAAAAAAATTTAACATGGTTTGTTGAAGCCTCAAGATATGCTTTATGGATTGTAGTACCAAGTTTAAAGTTATTGACCACTTTTTAATAATGCTGATACTTTTTGTTTAATGTGTTTTATATGATGCAAGAAAACTTGCATGAACTTTATATAGTATATTCTTATTTTATAATGCTAATATAATTAATCAACATTATTAAAATATAGAATTGTGGTTTCAGATTTTTCGAGAAAAATCACTAAAAGTTCACAAATTTTGGGCATTTTAAAATGTCTGGAATTGAAATAGAATTGTTGGAAATCAAAGCTGTTTTTCTTGGAATGAGGGGAAAGACTTGTCACTATTGTGTTTCAGTCATGGCTCTTGGGGCCAAAAATTCTTTGCTTAACATTTTGAAATAATGAGAAACGATATTTGAACATTTTAATTGGTTTATATTACATTATAATGAAATACAAACAAAGTCAATATTACTTAATCATCAATAGTCTGTGGATTTGATGGATTTTGACAGTTTAAATGCACTATTTTTTTACCTGCTTACATTAATAACTCAATGGTGAATAATGACCATGAACACATATTTAGGAAGGGAGGAAAAAAATAAAAGTTCTCTGAAAGATTCAGTTGTTGAGGAAACGAGAACACAGTTACAAAGGGCATGTATAGACCCTTAATTCAGAAACCAGGGAGATTGTAATTAAATCAGTTAATAGGGTTCTAATTTTGGTGGAAATTTATCTATTTCAAACTGTAAGGATATTTTTGGCCTTACAAAATTTAACATTAAGAATATAAAAATTTGTCCTTTTAAAGATATGGTAGATTATAAAGTGGCTAATTCGTATGTAGCTTTGATCAATATATTTAATATATATTAGTATTTTCTGAAGATTTTATTTTGTAAAATCTATTTGTGATAAGCTTACCTGTTCCTTTAAAATTGAAATTTGGTGTGGCTTTCATTCATGGTAAACTCCGGGAAGTTGTAGTATAATAGTAAAATATCTTCAACACTTATTACTGTTAATAAAAATAGGAAAATAGTTTTTTTTTTAATTTAAAGAAACCACACCTAACGGGCATAGCCTATTCAGGAGAGGGAGGCATTTATGCCAGGCAATTTCTACCTACGTGGGATCCGGGACTCAGGGGCTGTAACCCCAGGCCACGCATGCCGGAAGCTGTGGCTCACACTAAGTTGGCATACCACAGTAGTGGCATTTGTTGTTCTTGTGCATAAAAGGTAAAAAAGAATATTTGAGAAATTATATGCCAGTTAGTTTAACATTATTAGGATGAAACGTTTAAAGAAACTGAAAATTTGAAGTTGAGATATTCATTTGATAATGATATTTTGCATGTTTTCTCATCATTGTTTTAAGAAGGGTGATGAATCTTAGCCCAGACAATTTTTATTATTGGATTCAAATAATAATAATGTTGTGAGAAATTTTAAACTTTTGTTACATATTTTTTTAAACATAACATGCCTAATTCTAGGCTGATTCACAAGTTATAATAACTTGGGGTGGTTTATAACTGGATAAAAAAAAGTGTTTGTTGACGTTGCTATACTGAATGAATTTTAGAAATCATGTTATCATATTTTATTGTAGGACCCACTCTGTCTTATATATAATTGATTTTTCATGAGGGACTAAGTGTAGGTACTATATTTAGTTAATGATATGGTAGAAACACTATGTTGTAAGAGTACTTTGAGGGATATACCAAAAGTTCAGTATTTTGTAAATAAACTATGGTTAGGATAAAAAATGGCAAATGCCAAGAACTTATAAAAAGTAAAAGTTTTCCAAATGGGTAACTTAAATAAGAATCTTATGATACAGTACATGGCCAGGAATAAGTGAATTGTTTGCTTCAATGACATTGCTTTTATTTAGTTCTTAGTAACATCCATTTGAAGAAGTGTCTTGAGCAGTTTAAGCTAGAAATAAAACTAATAATATCAATGCAGATAGTTAACTCATGTTTTCTCAGAAAGAAGTAATGAACAGCTTAATAATTTTGTTGGCCCTGTTCAGGTGATATTACCCATTGATTTGAGAGGTTTTAGAAGGACATGTTATAATGGAGGAATTAATGCAAAGCTACAAGGGTTTTTAAAGAATGATGGGTGGTTTAAATCTCAGAGTTTTGAAGTAGGAATGTGGGAACTGGTAATGTTTTTCTCAAATGTGGCTTTTACTTAGGTAATTGTGTTCTATATTTATAAAAAATTTTTATCTTTCATTCATATTAAGGAGTGAGTAAGAAAGATCAAGATAAAAGATTGAATTATGTAGGAAAAGTAAAAAAAAAAAAAAATATTTTTTATCTATAAAAATTTGAGAAAGTACCTCTTTAATAATAATCAAGTGGTTAGTTTTGAAAGGATTTGCCTTACCTTAGGATTTATTATGTTAATATACATTTACAAAATTTAAATATAAGTTAGATAAATATCTCGATTTTTTTTTTTGGGTTTTTGTTTTGTTTTTATTTTCTGCCCTCATGAAATGGGCCAAGCGAGAAGAGAAGCTGTAAAGATAAAAAGAAAAAAAATATATTGTTGTCAGTATATAAGCTGTATAGAATGATTTGAGATTTTATGTATAAACCCATGCATCTTTAAAAGAGGCTAAAGGAGTTAGTCAGTATGAATAATTACTAATTTATCTAATATGCCTGGTTGCAACATAGCTAGATAAGCATATATGAATGATTTGTTTATACATGTATATATATATATATATATATATATATATATATATAAATATATATATATACATATATATATATATATATATATATCCATACTACTACTATATATATATATACTTATATATATATAGCATATATATATATATATATATATATATACTAAACATATATATGCTTCTCCTTAATATATATATACATACCTATATATACATTTTTTATTTTCCTTATATATATATATATATATATATATACTCATACCATATATACTTATATATATACACATATATATATATCACAGTATCGCCTCCTTCTCTGCCTGCATATATATACTCTCATATATATATACCTCTCTTACCTCCACTTTATATATATATATATATATACTATATACTACTCTATACTCACTCTCTTTCTTTCTACTCTTACTCTCATATATATATATACTCATATATATATATATTTAAACTATAGTTGCATGAAATAATAATAAGAGTTTGAGAGGATTGTATAATATAACTCAATATAATTAATATCAATTTGACTGATTGCCTTGTAAATGTCTTTTAGTGATATAATCAAAATATATTATATCTAAATATATATAAATAAAAGATTATGATTTAATAAAATCAGTTAATACACGTTAATTTGTATTATTTGTGTGTTTATTTTGTTTTTTGTACAGTTTGAGAGTTTCTGTATATGAAGCAAGATCACAGAATGGGATGGACAATGTTTGATAGGTCACTTTAACTCCGCTACTCATATTTTTGTTTTAATGTATTTTTTAATCAAATTTAATTTAAAAGAGGAATTTGAAACTCATTTGAAAAATAGTGGAATTTTAATAATCTGTAAAGAATTTTCTTTTTTAAGAGCAGTTTAATTAAATATTATAAATATTCTTACATTATAAACATTATTATTATTATTATTAATCTTCATTATTATTAATATATGTATTATTATTCTATTACATTTATTATTATTGATATTAGTATTATTGTTATTACGTATTATTCAGGATAGGAGTCGAGAAAAAAATAACTCAGCTGCAGGAAGCTCCGACTCAGAGTCAGGGTTTTGCAACAACAGACTCGGAAGCTCAGGTCGATTTTAGAAACAACCAAACTCCAAACCAGCTGCGACCGACTCGATGGAACGTGAATTTTTTCCAAATTTATGAACTTTTATTTTCATCGTTAGCTAACATTCTATGCTAAATAAACATTGAAAAAACCCTGTATCCCAATAAAAGGCCGTATCATAGCCGTAATAGCCAATATTTACACTGGCGCCACACAATAGCCAGTGCTATACGAAGTATTGAGCTTCATGGCGCACACGTAAACTTGTTGGGTAAAAAAGAATTTACAATGTATATTTAAGTCATGAAAATAATTAGCAATAATATTAATGTAATCGTAGAAGGCTCGTAATGTATTGCTAACTGCCAATACAGTAATGTGTATCTATTAACTAGCCATTATTCAGTGATGATATTAATCTTATGCATATCAAATATGTATTATTAACCATTCTCTAAGTAATAATCAATACATTATTATTATTATTAAACAATTGAATGTCATTGTTTTTAATAAACCACCTTCTTAAATAATAATGTTAATAAATAATAATAATAGTAGCCATAATTTCCAATATAACCAATATTATTGTTATTGTTAAATATTATATTATTCATGTGATGTTATATGAAGTATTATTAAATGTTATTAATAAATGTTTTATCATTAAATCTTAATATTATTATTATTAATAATAATAAATAACATAACAATCAATAATCAATATATCAATAATAATAATATCGTAATAATAATAATATGAAATAATAATAATAATATCATCATTATTATTATTCTTATTATTATTATTAATATTATCATCATCATAATAATATATTATTATTATTATTATTATTATTATTATTATTATTATTATTATTATTATTGTGTATTGTAGCATGTTGCTTTCAGGAGGCTGATATATATATATATATATATATATATATATATATATATATATATATATATATAACGCCATATATACCGCCTCCCTATACCATGCTCTACTCTCTATATATATATATCATTTCAATGAAAGTGACAATTTTTAACCTTACAATCAATTTGCAATTCTGCAGCTAATATTTTCTGCATGCTGGATACGAAGATGGACTCCAGCAGATGAGCGTGCATGTGTTGACCACTACGCTTTACTGACGAGACAAAAAGGAAGAGAGCAAAGAATACTTCACAGCCGAAGGCATTTTAACGGGACACTCACTCGCACTCGAGCGTAGGGTGGCAAGGTACCACTTTTGTGGTGAATAATAATACCGCCATGACAGGGGCCATTATGTATTTCAATGAAAATGCAATAATTTTAGCCTTGCAATCAAATTTGCAATTGTAAATACCCTAATGTATTGCTACCATGCTAGGGTGGAGTCTGGACTCACAACAGAAGATGAGCGTGCGTGTGTTTGGGACCTTGCTGCTGCGACGAACCAAGAAAGCCGAGAATACTACTGCCAAGGCATTACAACGGTTCCTCCCACTCGCACTCAGAACGTAGGGCCCAAGCAGATTTTGCACGCCAGTGGAATATGTATAAAACTGGGGAGCTTATTATGTTTCAATGAAAATGCAATAATTTAACCGCACAATCAAATTTGCAGTGCTTAAATACCCCACTAATGTGTTTTCTACATGCTAGGATACAAGATCCTGGACTCTACAAAGATATGAGCGGAAGAGCGCATGTGTTTGACCACTACTGCTGACGGGGGACAAAAGAAACCGAATACTTCTACCATCAAGAAGAGCATTACAACGGGTTCTCCAGCTGCACTCAGACATGAGACCATGAAACAGATTTTTATGGTGAATAATAATACTTACTTAAACTCCAGGTATTCGCCATTTCAATGAAAATGCCCACCGACTATTTTAACTGCAATCAAATTTGCAATTGGCAATACCCTAATGTATTTTCTGTACTAGGATAGAATCCTGGACTCTGCTTGAATGAGCGTGCATGTGTTTTGGCCACTACGCTGACGAGACAAAAAGAGAAACCGAGAACTAACTACTGATAAGAAGAGGCATTGCAACGGTTCCTCCACTCGCCTGGGAGGCCAGGGCCAAACAGGTGCCACCTGTGATGAACATAATAATACATAAAACCAGGGGCCATTGTATTTCAATGAAAATTTATTAATTTTAACCTTCATTATATTCCTTTATACCCTAATGTATTTTCACCATACTAGGATAAGGTCCAGGATTGCAGATGGGCGTGCATGTGTTTGACCACTACGCTACGACGAGACAAGAGAAACCGAGAATACTCTGTCCAAGAAGAGCATTACAACGGTTCCTCCGCTCGCACTCGAACGTAGGGCCAAACAGATTACCACTTGGACAGTAGAAGTATTCTGGGTTTCTCTTGTCTCGTCGTAGCGTAGTGATCAAACACTTGCACACTCTAGGGTCCAGGATCGTATGCTAGCATGGTGAAAATACATAGGGAGTATTTACAATTGCAAGAATTTGATTTTGAGTTAAAAGCTCACATCGCACTAACCAGCCCTAATAACCCCAGTGTTTGACCTTCACCGGTACCTGTTTATTGCCTGGACGGCCATTGCTTATGATGCGGTCAGATGCTATTTAGCATGAGCGTAATACGTAGAGGCTATTTGGTACAGAGGTGTTGCAGGTCAAAATAACCACGTGGCGCAATATTTCGGTATGTTGTGATACATGCGCGGTGCGTGCCCCGATTCATTACGGCCATGCTGTAAGCCTAACGTCGCTCTGCCCAAAAATTACGTAATACCAGCATGATAAATACATTAGAACATTTGTGCAAGCCCCGCGGAACCAGTACAACATTTTCATGCTCAAACCCCAGTTTATATTATTCACCATGCGCATTGTTCCCTTCTGGTGAAGAAAGTATCTGGTTTGTCTCAATCGTAGCGAAAATAAACTTACGCTGCTCTACCGTCAGATCACATCTGATAACTTCGGCAAAGTATTTATTACATTCAGTTTACAAATTCAAAGTAACTGCATTTTCTAATCTTATTTATAATGTCAATCGCGGTACCAACCCCACGACAATCCATATGGCTACTCCACCTAATCATATGTCAAGCCTCTATGTTAACGCAGAAACTGCCCATGCGACCCATTACTCAAGTGTCATAAGCCCCGGTTTATGGTATTATTATTCACCATGCGCGGTACCCTGTTTGGCCCTACGTTCGAGTGCGACAGGAACCGTTGTAATGCTCTTCTTGGGACAGTAGAAGTATTCTCAGTTTCTCTTTTGTCTCGTGCGTAGTGGTCAAACACATCACAACTCATCTGCTAGAGAATCAAAGTTCGTATCGCATGGGTAACTCATTGGGGTATTCCACATTACGAGCGATTGCAGTTGAAGTATTGCATTTTCATTGAATACATAATGGCTGGTTTATGACCAGCCATTATTCACCAGCACGCCCGGTACCCTCTGTTTGGCCTACGTTCGAGTGCGAGGCGGGAGGAACCGTTGTAATGCTCTTCTTGGACAGTAGAAGTATTCTCGGTTTCTCTTTGTCTCGTCGTAGCGTGCATTGGAAATTCAAACACATACCTGCCTTTCATCTGCTACCACCAGAGTCCAGGATTTAGCCATCCCTAGCATGGTGAAAATACATTGGGGGTATTACAATTACAAATTAGATTGCAAGGTTAAAATTATTGCATTTTCATTGAAATGTACATAATGGCCCCCGGTTTATGGTATTATGGCCAAGCGCGGTACCCTGTTTGGCCCTACGTTCGAGTGCGAGCGGGAAGGGAACCGTTATAATGCACTCTTCTTGGACAGTAGGGAAGTGTTACCAGTTTCCTCTTTGTCTCGCGTCATAACATCAGTGATCCGGCTCCCATGCACGCTCATCTGCTAAGTTCCAGGATCGTATGTCTAACGTAATTTGAAAATACATTAGGGTATTTACATTGCAATTTGATTGCAAGGTTAAAATGATTGCATTTCATTAAGATACACATAATGGCCCCGGTTTATGGTATTATTATTCACCATGCATGGTACCCTGTTTGACTCGTTTCGGAGTGCGAGGCGAGCGGGAGGAACCGTAGCAATGCTCTTCTTGGACAGTAGAAGTATTCCTGGGTTCTCTTTTGTATAATCGTAGCGTAGTGGTCAAACACATGCACCGCTCATCTGCTAGAGTCCAGGACTAAATATCTAACATGGTGAAAAGCATTAGGATTTTCACCATGCTAG
The DNA here is from genome assembly GCA_015478945.1 of Trachelipus rathkii. Lineage (NCBI taxonomy): Eukaryota > Metazoa > Arthropoda > Malacostraca > Isopoda > Trachelipodidae > Trachelipus > Trachelipus rathkii. Next base: position 4,993 of record JABUQX010062510.1, on the reverse strand, counting down.
GATACGATCCTGGTTAAGGTTAAAATTATTGCATTTCATTGAAATACATTATATTTTGGTTTATGGTATTATTATTCACCATGCACGGCTTTACCCTGTTTGGCCCTACGTTCGAGTGCGAGCGGGAGGAACGGTAGTAATCTACTGTCCAACTTGGACAGTAGAAGTATTCTCGGTTTCCCTTTTGTCTCGTCGTAGCGTAGTGGTCAAACATTTGCACACTCATCTGCTAGAGTCCAGGATTCATATCCTAACTGGTGAAAATATTTCCACATTAGGGGTATTACAATTACAAAATTGGTACAGGTTAAGAGTATTGCATTTCATTGAAATACCTATAATGGCCCCAGTTTGTAGTATTATTATTCACCATGCGCGGTACCTCTGTTTGGCCCTACGTTTGAGTGCGAGCGGAAGGTGCTCTTCATGGACAGTAGAAGTATTCTCGTTTCTTCTTTTTTAGTAAATCGTGGCGTAGTGGTCAAACACATACACACTCATCTGCTAGAGTCCAGGATTGCGTATCCCTCGCATGGTGGCTACAGTATACTATACACTCACCATATTGCAAAGTTAAAATGTAAAAAGAAGCCACATAATGGCCCCGGTTTATGGTATTATTATTCACCATGCGGTACCCTGTTTGGCCCTACGTTCGGGGTCGACGGGAGGAACCGTTGTAATGCTCTTCTTGGACAGTAAGTATTCTCGGTTTCTCTTTTGTCTCGTCGTAGCAGGCATTGATTAACACATGCACACTCATCTTAAGTCCAGGATTGTATCTAGCATGGTAGAAAATATCATTAGGGGGTATTTGCAATTACAAATTGTGTTTGCAAGGTTAAAATTATTGCATTTTCATTGAAATACATAATAAAATTAGCGGTTTATAGTATTATTATTCACCATGCATGACACCCTGTTTGGCCCTACGTTCAAGTGCGAGCGGGAGGAACCGTAGTAATGCGCTTCTTGGACAGTAGAAGTATTCGGTTTCTCTTTTGTCTCATCGTAGTGATGGTCAAAACACAGCCACCTTCATCTGCTAGAGTGGGTTGCAACATCTAGCATGGTGAAAATATGGGAACGGCCACGATGGTGATTGCAAGGTTAAAATTATTGCATTTTCATTATATATAATAGCCCCCAGTTTATGGTATTATTATTATTCACCATGCACGGTACCCTACTCCCGTTCGAGTGCGAGCGGGAGGAACCGTTGTAATGCTCTTCTTGGACAGTGGAAGTATTCTCGGTTTCTTTTAATATAAAATCGTGGCGCAGTGGTCAAACACATGCACGTTCATCTGCTGCGATCGTATAATAGCATGGTGAAAATACATTAGGGGTATTTACTATAAATTTGATTGCAAGGTTAAGTATTGCATTTTCATTGAAATACATAATGGCCCCCGGTTTATGAAGTATTATTATTCACATGCGCGGTACCTGTTTGGCCCTACGTTCGAAGAAGTGCGAGCGGGAGGAACCGTTGTAATGCTCTTCTTGGACAGTAAGAGTATTTCTAGGTTTCTCTTTTGTCTCGTCGTAGCGTAGTGGTCAAACATGCACGATTATCTGCTAGGGTCCGGGTTAAAAATCCTGGCATGGTGAAAAATACATTAGGGGGTATTTACAATTTTATATATATATATATATATATATATATATATATATATATATATATATATATATATATATATATATATATAAATATATATATATATATATATATATACCTAATCATTTTTGCTCTTTACTCTTAACTCTTATATAATATATTATATAACACCACTTTATATATATACATATAACACATATATAATATACTATATATATATATATATATATATATATATATATATATAACTATCTACTTATATACCTATATATATATATATATATATGCTGCTATATATATATATATATATATACACTATCTATATACTATATATATATATATATATATATATATATATATATATATATATATATATATATATATAGGTGAAATCAAGTTTAAAACCACAAATATCTCAATCCATATCTGAAAAAAACTACAACAGCTACCGGAAAAGGAATACATTGCTATGCTGGTCAAATTTTAGTGCGGAAAATGTAAAAAAAAAAATTATGTCTCTCAAAAACTACAATAGCTACAGCAAAGAATTTTTGCAATCAAAATTAAAATTTTAGATAGGAAAGTAAAAAAAAAAAAAAAAAAAAAAAAAAAAAAATTATTTTTATTAATTATAAGTAATATGAGTAGAGTCCTAGAGAATTTTTCTTGGTTACTCGTTAAAATAAATAGACTTAATTTTAAATTTTGGCATGCAACTAAAAGAATACCAGGGTATACCACTGATAGCCAGGAGTCAGGGTCTCTCAAACCTTCCGGTGAATTACAGAATTGGGACTAATTCCCCCTCGGGGAGGATCTCAAGAAACACCCGCTCTTTAATTTGGGTGTCGCGGAACCTCCGCCCTTTACAG
>JABUQX010062509.1:17500-34741 GCA_015478945.1 Trachelipus rathkii | reverse complement strand
TCCACAAACCCAGAGCGGTTTGATGAAAGAAGGCAATCTTCTCCCACACGAACAGAGCTATGATGGACTCAATATTAGTCGCCCCGCGCACGCAAATAGTAATGTCGAGAACAATCATCACTTCTTGTAGTTTACGGAGGGGCGATGATTGAATGAGGATTGCATAGAGGACGTCAGTTCGCCTCCGTTTGAACGCACCGGACCTTGTCAATACAATAAAACGAGAAAAGTTACGGCCAATGTCAGGTTTCACATTTAGAAAGAAGGTCTAAGGGACAGTCAGAAGAAGAGTTAGGGACGATTTCATACATGTCTCTTCTAGCTACTTAGCGCCTTTAGAATCACCCTATCTTCATAAGAGAGGTTTTTTGACCGGAGAATCACAACTCAAATGTGAAAGAGATTCTCTATACAGGGCTCGGAGTAAACCGCTTAATAATTGGAGTTAACTGACAAAAGAAAAAATTTCCACGCACAATCTAAAGAAACTTCCAGCTCCTTCTGTAGATCTATTAGAGGTTATACCGCTTTAGCCACCGAAGTAAACTCGTTTGTGTGGGTCGGTGTGTTATGGGGTTCTTCCAAGCGCATTCGACGATTTGTAGTTGTCATATCCCGCAAGAATTCCATTGGTTTTTAGCAAATAACCGTGTGTTTCTGTAATCAGGGGGTGTGAGTACGGTATTTTTCTAATTATTCTGCGAAAAGAATGGAGGGAGAGGGGTACTTTATGATTAGGAAGTTTTGAAGTCTTGTTTAATAGAGGGGGGGGGAGGGGGGGGAGTTCGGAGTGGAAGAAGACTTAGGAGATGGCAATTATTAGAAGAGTTGGTGTCTGGGGGGTTTTAAATATAAGACTTTACGTTCACAAGATCTGGGTTGTGGGCGACGGCGATATGGGGGGGGTGGGCCCCCTCAGCTGAGAACGAAGAAAAGATTAATTCTTTCCCCTCCCGCCACCGAAGTAGAATAATTGACTAGTCTGAGAAACTGAGCTGTTGACGAACAGTGCCAACCTGTTGGCTGCCAAAAGAGGGGGGCAGAAGATTAATGAAATGGGTGTGCATTTGTGTCACAAAGAAGAGGGTGAAATGGCATAAGTTTGAGATGGTATCGGCATCAGGAGTGACAAAGTTAGAGTTTGCAGCTGAGAAGACCGTGGTACATGAAAGTCAAGAACAAAGTACGATAGGAAAAAGAACATTGAGGAACCAGGCGAACGCACCACAGATATAGAAAGAGAATAGCCCTCGCTCTAGTTCAAAAGAACCAATCTAACGATTGAAAGGACGCTGGACGATGAGTATACAACGATGAAGGAAATTTCTTTCGTTTCTCTCATAGCCCTTACGGCAGCTAAATCGAAAATCCTATGTTTTTTTTCTATTCTCCCAGGGGAGATTATTTTTAAATATGGTTGAATTATACTTCTTGAAATCTTTCATCATAGGCTTCCATTCTCAATCTATTTATTTAATACGTGTTAGTTTTTGTAGATTTTGTTATTTTTTTTACTCCCTTAGAATTGAATAACTCTTTCTTACTCTTTTAAAAGAAGTAGTAGTGAATTGCCCAGACTTTTTATTTATACCCAATAAGAGCCCATTATGATCTTCTATCTATTATGCTTCATCATTTCCAAAGAGGGTAGTGCAAACGTCAGCCGTCTCTTTCCTTCAACGCTTTTAAAGGTTAACTGGGGTCCTCATCTATTTCATTCTACACCTATATCGAATTGCTTTGAGATCAGTTATCGTTTATTTATCTTGCTCCAGCAAAGGAGCCAGTTTTGAGTTTGGATATTATTTTTTTATTTCAAATTACAGCTGGGGATGACCAGGCGATCTTTTTGGTTTATATGGCTTTGCCTATTGTACCTATTCTCTGTACATATTTTTTTAGGAGTTTGAACTAAAAATGGTCTGCTATTTAATTTTAGTTATGTTTCCCAGATTTGCTGCGTAAACTGTCCCCTCGGGCTTTCAGAGATTACCTTTGGGTACTAAATCTTTTAATAGCTTTTTAAAGTATTGACCTGTATTCTTTAAACTAAATATTTATGTGCCACCCTACTATAATGTTTTTTTCGCGCTATTGTGTTGTTATTATTGAACTTTGGTATCCCTCTTGACTGACTACTATTTCAAATTATAATAGATCGAGAGTTCATTGGTCTTCATTTTTTTTTTCTCAGGAAGAAATGAGCCTTAAAGATACAAAAGGATTTTCGGTGTGTTTGTATGGATATATTGCAAAAGCCGAACTTCGTTAATTACATATTTGAATGACTATTGATGACAGAACAGCGATGAGCTATTAAAACTTGAGCAAAAATTTAATCAGAGAGATATTTAAAAATCATAATGGAAACAGTCTCCCATCGTTGAAATAAAAAGGGAAATGAAAAATACTAAATATTTGTTTTTAAAAAACGAGTCATTTGCGAATATTTATAAATATAAGTTGCTTGAATATAATGGTAGTACACCAAGAATCAGATTCAATTTAGGAATTGTCCGTTTTAGGTAATTCCGCAGAAAGACTTAGACGACAATCGTACTATCGAGCATGACAGGTTAACACCCGCGACAAACACGATTCGACCCGGCAGACCGACATAAACAAGGATGCACTAACGCTAAAAGCGCATCCCGTGCTATTATATATATGATATATACTCTCAGTATATATATATCATAGTAATATATCTATTATAGTATATTATATTTATAATGATTATAAAGTATGATATATTACTATATATATAAATATATATATTATATATAATATATATAATAAATTATATATTATATAATATATATATATATTATATTTTTAAGATATATATCGGATATATATTATATATATATAATATATAGTATATATATATATATTTTATATATATATATATATATATAAATAACTATATATATATATATTATTAATACTATATATAATTATAGTATAATATATATATAATATATATTATATATTATATAATACTTATATAATTATAATATATATATATTATTTATATCAGGAAGAATTTATGGCAAATTATGATTGAAATAACGATACTGAGAAAAAAGGTATAATGTGAAAGAGTACTAGATGATACAAATCTTACGAAAAGTGTTAGACCAGAAATACAAAACTTATTTATAGTACAAAAACAAAAGCTTCAATACGTATAAAGTTATTTTTAAAAAAGTTATTTAAAAACGAATTGCATTGGAGCACAAACAACACAAAAAGAAAGAGAAAAAGGTTCCCTTCATAGTTATTGAAATACATTATTAATTAATTAAAATACTCATAAAGATATGAAATTTGAAGAATAATTCATAAGAATTAAGATTTAATTTTATAAATTACACTATTTCTTTTTTATATAACTTCTCATTATCTATTAAGTTACTATTTTCCACCACAAACATTGAACATTTAGGTTTTTCTTTTGTTGCTAAACATTTAAATAAATAGCTCAAAAAGATTAAATATATTTTAAGTTCTTAATTTATTTTGCATTGACTCCTTTTAGTAAAATCTGGTGTCTACAAAATACTTTTGCTTTTTAGTAAATAATTATAAGGTTAATTAAATATTTGACTTAAATGTTTTTATTCTTTTCTTTTATAATCTATTTCACTGTTATAATTTACTTATCTTTCCTGAGATTTGTTTTACCTTCCAATAGTTGTTGTTTTCTGGGATTTTAGTGAAATATGTTGTTTATATATGTTTCCTTGCTTTCGCTTACAACTGAGTTTCCTAAGAATAGATTCTTTACCCCCCACTCTTCTCAAAGTGGTCAAGCTCAGACACCATGTAATAGATAGGTAAAAAGATTCCTACCTTTTTGAATGACCACTGCAACATTGATATGTACAATTGCGGTAAGTTTCCGACATAGCCATTCTCACTTCAAGGATTCTAAGTTAGCATTAAATAAGAGTCCTAGTGTTGTATAAATGGGAAGTGATTTGTTTATTTAGGATATCAAAAGAAACATAAAAATTATAGATAAAATTTTAAATTATATAATATATATTTTATATTATTATGATATATGATTAATATTATTATATATATTATAATATTTATGATATATATTATATATATATATATAATATATTAGGATATATAATATTAATTATATATAATATATAGTCAGTAGTACCCGCGAAAAGAACGGCTCACTCGTATTTAACCGGCTGCGTTTTGTTTCGCAAATAACGGCGCTATTATTCAAGGCGCGGGGCACGGGTGTTGGGAAGGGAAGCATCACGACAGCAGACAGACGCTATCGTCAAACTGCGTTCTCGTTGCAGGTTTTAGCGATGCATGCGATCGTCTATGTTTTAAAGTCTTTTACGTCTTCTCTACATTCGCAAATTTCGAATTTATACTGTATACTGGGACTAGATGAAGCCACCATTTCTACGACGAACATTACCAGAATTTCCAAGATTAGGACAGAATTCCATAGTTGCTATAATACAAGACGGACCCTTTGAAAAAAATGTTTCCGATATAGATCAAATTTTTAGATTAGTCAAAAGGTTAGCAATGCTGTCATAGCCTAGCAGATGTTGAATTGCATGTTAATAGAACTGCTAGTCGAGAAGAAGAGGATCACCCCTAATTGAACGACTTCTTGTTGTCATTCTTCAATAGAGCATCATCGCAACTTTAACAGAAGTTGCTCCATCAACGAGTTCTATATACACCACTTACCTCCCACTATCATACCGTCTTAAAAAAGCCCGAAGTCCCGGTATTGCGTTTTATTTGTAAATCAGTTTTGCTGGGATTGAAGAAATTGCACGCATCCATTCGTGTTACGGTCGGTCGTCGTCTTGTTGTTCGTCCGCGCGCCGTCGTTAGCGTCCTCAAAGAGGAAAAAAGATAGAGTGGGAAAGAGTTGTAGAGGAACGCGTGAGGGGGTAGAACGAAAGTGAAAGAGCCAGGGTGAGGGGGAAAGTGGTAATATATTTGAAAGAAAGGAGCATTGTCGGCGGGAGATGTAGGGAGGTGGGAAAAAAAGAAAAAGAAATTTAAAATAAAATAAAGATTAAAAAAGCAAAATTTTAGAAAAAGAAGAACTTTATTCTTTGCATTAGATTCATGTTTAAAAGTAATTGGTGTTTGAAAAGGAAAACGTCATTTAAACAAACTCTAAAAAGAAGGAAAGGAGCCACGGGGGGCGAGGAAAAGTAAGCACATTAGCAGCGGAGATCGTGCGTTATCTATTTTGATCCGCATTTCATTATGGTAGGCCCGGCGGGGTGGCAACGGTGGGGGGAAGAGAACTTCGATTTAAATTACATTGGAACGGAAAATGATATACAATTTCTTTGCCAGTACATCTGTTCAAGTTAGTGTTTGACGTGAGGAGATAACACCAGGGTATCGTATTCTCAGGGCAACCGGAAATCATTCCACCGAAATTGGCACATCTCTGTTGGTTGTTTATTTTCTGCTGCCAATGCTAGTATAATGCATTGGTCAACTAATAGCAGTACAGTCTATAGTATAAATGGAGTTGGACGAGGAATCTAATCCTCGGACAAACTTACTATACATTACCCTTTTGACACTTACATTAATGGTGGCCAAATCTTTGATAACAGTAAAATTGACAATTCCCAGAGGAGAAGGACAAAGACATCTATGTGTCTCCTATACCATTTTATTCTTTTGTCGTAATCGATTCATATAATTGTGTAATACGTAAGGTCTGGTAATTAAGTATCTGGTCAGAAGCTGTGAGGTGAGGTAGAATTGTCAATCCTCAAGACGAACGCAATAATTTGGTAAATTTGGAAAAAAAGCAAAGAACCAGAGAAAAAAAAAAAAAACGCTTTGGTTTTTACTTTTCATTGAAATATATAAATAAATATGTAAAATGTGCTGAAACAATCTCAAGAAAGACAATTTATATAAAAGGGAAGGAGAAAATGTACGCATAGAAAGAAGGGAACAAGACAAAAGCAAGTATCCTGACATAAGAAGTTAATAGGCCGATTAGAGAAAAAGGAGAATTCACAACAAGTAGAAAAAAGGTTTGAGACTGCTCAAAAACTCAGCTATTCCGGTACTCACTACTAAAAAGAAAACATGGTAATACAATTTTATTTAAAAGTCAAAGAATTGCAAAACCCGTATTAATAAAATTAGTCGTAATTAACAGAGATTTTAAGGAATTTTTCCCGCAGTTTACTACATTATGCTTCTCCTTTATTATCGAAAATTTGTTCTAAAATGATAAACTATAAAGTACTATATATATTGTATTATATTATATATACTTATAGTCTTAAATATATCTAATTCAAATAATATAAAATTCTGTTTATATATACTATTAATATCATAATTTGTAAGATATACTACTACATTAATATATATATATAAGTATATAAACTTATATATATAGTATGGTATTGTATATATATATAATAGATATATATATATATATATAGTTATATATATATATATATATATAATACTAACTAAGTATATATATAATATAGTATACTATATATTATATATATATATACTATATATATATATACGATCATATATATATATTAGACATTTTATAGATAATTATTTATTATAATATATAATATTATAATTTTAATATAGTATTACATGTATTATATATATTATATATAATATAGTTATCTCTAGATATTAATATATATACTATATATAAGTATAATAATATATTATTATATTAATATATATTAGAATACTTAATACAATGGTGTTACTTATTTTAGCTATATATAATATATTATTGCAGGGCATATTCTTTCCCGATACTGATATATATCGTAGTACAATCCATAACAAAAATATAAGAAAATAATAGCAATTATCATAATTTAACCCATATATGATATAATAAAACTCATTAACAATCCCGCAGCCCTTCCCGGTGAATGTTCACTTCTGTTTTTACGACCGACAAAACGTGTTAAACCCAGGCCTATCCAACCTCCGTGAGACTGTACAATTAGATTTACTTCCCTTTTAAAATCACCCATTACATCTTGACTCCCTAAAACCTGACATTCCTGCGAGAAGATACTTTCTCAGAATCTTTTGTACTCGACCATCTTGCAAACCACAGTTGATCAATAATATCTCTTGAAACTTCTCAACCCCTCGCCTTTCAAAAAGGATTCGCTTGCGTTCTTGAATGCATGAACGGGTATACTACCTTGGCTATTCCCTGTTCTAAACTATTGTGTGCCCTGGGAACTATCCTCAACCCCGACCTCATCTACTCCCACAGATTAACTTAGACCCTACTTCCATCCTTGTTTAAAACAGGCATCAATTCCTGTTTTCTCATTTCGCGAGTTCGATCGTGAGAATTTACTCCAAGTGGCTGTTCATCTGAGCTGTATTAATTACGGCTCTATTTAAAAATATTCCGTAATATATATTTAGTTAGGTGGACAAGTGATTAATGATGCTTCTACGTTAGGTCATTTCCTTGTAAATAAGCAAATCCTTCTCCCACAATCACAGTCCCTCACTCATTGAGCTTCGCTAATTATTTTTAACTGAGTCAGAATAGTTTATAATGGCTATTAATGTAATGCCCTTTTCTGTAAATTACTATATAATTTCTTAATCTATACTACTTAATATGAGTAAGTATATAACCAACTCAACTAATGTCATTATTATATTTTTCAAGATTTGGGCTTTCTCATGCAAATCTGCAATACCTAGGGTCCTCACACCGAGAGAGCGCCATCACTTAATTCTTAGATAACAACAAAAAAAAATTTGTTAACATGGACGTATGTTTGCCAACACATTTATTAGTCTCTTTCGAGAACTTGCGTTCGAGTCTCATAAAAAACAACATCATAACATTATAGTTGGACTCTCCCAATCTTACAAACTTAGGAGAGTATATAATATAAAATAGAAGGTTCAGAATAAGTCAAATTACTATTCTGACACAGAGAGGTCCAATTAAATGAAAGTAAGGGTTCCCCACTATTTTCTTCCATCATATCTTTTAAATGGAATGGTTCCCTTGTTAATAAGATAAATATTGGCGTTCGTGCTCTTGCTTACAAGTGCTATCACCTAAGGTTATATTATACATTATATAGCAATAAGTGCTGGATACACGACTGAATCAGAGAACTTATGAGAAATATATGAAATGCTAGATAACTAGTATACATTTGCGATATGATGTCTACATCCTCATTACGTCAGCGATATACGATAATCGCTTTCAACAAGAGTAGTATACTTAGCAGAGCCTCCGTATATTGCGCAACCACTAACAACTCACTCACTAAGTTCACTATGTTCATATAGGTACACTCACATCCCATCATGTTTAAAATTTTGCGAGAAACTCTATATTACTCCAAACAATATGTTCGTACATTATCTTCAATGATATTATTTACATTACCAAAGAGACTGGAAACGCAACCGAAAATCGTGTAGGTCAAGTCAGTGAATTTAGAGGACACGACTACGAATTAGAATATCGTTTACATTGAACCATCTTGCGTTAAAAGGGTCATGATACCCATGTCTTATGATTGGAAATATAATCCACTTTAACAGCTGAACTGCATACTTCCTCTGTGAGTCGTACAAGAAGCCGAACAATTCTTGGAAGGAGAAGAGAAGAGAAAGAGAGACGTATTAGAACATTTGATTTTGTCCACGTCAATAGTTCAGGAACCCATCTACCATTAATGAAAATATATCCAGGTCTTTTTTGAGTAAATTTTTTTTCGGCTTAAGATATTCATTTCGCCATCCAGATTTTCTGACTATTAGTATAAGTTTAAAAGTAAATTGTATGAGCCAGGACCCACCTTGGTGTTGAGTCTTATGATGCAAATCCCAGATGCAAGTGTGAGAAAGAAGGACTGTGGTCCGAGATTTTCTACTAGTGGGCCGTGTTGTGAGGTGCGCGGTGGAGCATGCTTACCTCAATAAAAAGAAATAGTATAGATATATAAGTATATATATATATATCATATATAATACTACTATGATTTATATATATACTATATACTATATATAGTAGTATATATATATATATATATATAATATATTAGCTATATGCATGGGCGTAAGCAGGGGGGTGCAGGGGGGGGGGCACTTGCCCCCCCCCCTAAACTTTGCGCGAAATAAAAAATGAATCCTTATAGTCTTCCAGACGATCGTTCTTGACAGCAGTTTCATTAGTAGAAAATTGAAAAAATAGCTATATCAATCGATAGATAATGAAGAGGAATAAATTAACCAAATTACATAGGGTACTTTATAAGCAAAACATTTTTTCCGTAGTTTATGGGAAGGCTTCTGGCTTGAAAGTCAACTAGCTGTGTGCCTTTTTATACAGCTAAGCTTCTTCCTGACAGTCTTCTCCGCGTAGAAAACGCTAGTGGTGTCGAGAGCATTTGAGCGGCCGCCAAAGGCTGCTGCAGTATATGGATAATATATGAGATATATTATAGATATATATATATATATATATAATAATATAAATATTATATGTATATAATATGATATTATACTTTTTAAAAACTATATTTATACTACTATTAGGACAATATTCCGAATATTTACGCTGTCGAATTCACCCTCACAATAGTAGAGGACTAACTTAGAATATTATTCACTCTCAAAAAATTTTAGGTAGCAGTGCGAAACAGAACACTCACAAGGCCGGACAATAGTGTAACAGAAAAAACAGAAAGAATTAATTAAGATGAATAATTATAAATATGCGAATTTTCACCTAATGTAGAGCATAAGATAGATAATGAAGTATAATCCAGGTAATATTATAGTGATGAAATACAAGAGTTAAAAGGCTTTATTTTTAACGCTCTTGCGAGTAAGAAACTTATAAAATTACACTCTGAGAGTGTGGAGCCCTGCTTCATAGTGGTAGTTCCATTGTGAATAATGGGAGAAAGTGTTAAAACACAGTTGTGTAATCTCACACTAAGGTAATATGAAATTTCCTAGTACTCTAATATATATAACTCAATACTAAACGTATACCTATATTGTACGTGAGATTATTTATAAGCTGTACTATATTAAGATTCAAATTAATACTATTATACTTCTCAAAGTAAAATAAATATTAATAAGAGGGATGAAATGATAGATGGTGATATATATACGTAAATAAAAGCGTGGTATAATTTATTCCTGTGATATAGACAAGCGCTCTCTCTTCACTATCTCTATACAGTGTTGTATACTTCTCTCTTTAAAAAGGTACATCGCTGATACCACACCTTGAAAATCTGTAGGAACTTAGTGTGTGAAATTGGAGTGAGCGTATTGTAATGCCTCATCACTAATGGATAATAGAAGGTAGACTTCCTCTCGTTCTCTACACATTAGTGTACGTATTATTTCGTATGCACTCTATTTTATCATGTTTATTATGTATATTTGATGTAAAGAGGCGCAAGGTAAGGTACGACAGTATAGATTAGGCTCCACTCAAAATTGTGTTTATATAGTGTGTGGCAGTCACGCTGGACATCTCAGAGTACGTTTGAAGTAGAGAATGAAGGAAGGGTTGAGTATCAGAATTGACACTAAGTATGATATCATACCGTAAGTCACGATAGGTACTACTCCTCTCACTCCTCTGTACCTTAGATTTGAAACTCGAGTGCTATCTCTAAATGAAGTGTTATCACCCTTTCATAACTCCGGTAAATATGCGAATAAGTATTATATTTAGTAATGAAATAAAGATTAGTTTGGCTTATATAATATAATATATTATACACATATATATTGTCATATATATTAAATAATATATTCTAATTATATGAAATAGAGTGTATTAAATATTATTCCGTAGTTTTTGATATTAGATTGTATGTTATAATTATATTAATGTGTGTATTATGTCATATATATTTATTTTAAGTTAACTACCAAGGTAAACTAATAGCTGTATTTACCGAGTTATTCATTCACCTGAATAATTAAATATTGTTAATTATTGGTTACTTTAATTTCAAAACTGGAATAAAATATATATTGATGATTAGAATAGATACCAAGGCAGTAATCTTTATGCTACGACCTAGAGCTTAATTGATGTATCTGAAGTGTTTACATTTTCTGGCTCGCTTACCTTTTTATTTAGTCTCGCGCATCATTTTAGTTCAACGTAACAGCGATTACATTACTTAATTCAAATATTTATATATTTATATAAAATACGTATAATTAAATATCCATATATTAGGGGAAAGTTTGTGTATGGTTTGAACCGCGGAGTTGTTTAAACCCTGCGTGCGAGTGGTACAGAACTAATTACTAAGTGTGAAGTAAAAAATATGATACACAACAATTAACACACTCTGTAATACCACATGTGCTTATATCACAATAGATAAGATACTGTATAACATAACACACTCTTATTTTCTTGACTATAAAAATTATAATATAATAGTATATAAAATATAATATAACTCGTTATATCGATAATACTGAATCGCATTTAATAACCAGATTTATACGTCTCCAGAGTGATGCCTAATCATGTAGTGCAAACAGTCAATACATAGGTACCCTAACCATGTCACCATGGAGAAAATCAGTATGAGCAGTGAATGGAGTAATAGAGCGGAGTAAATAATAGTGAATAATAATAGTCCAAATGTGGTGAAGTCCCAGAAGTGGTAGGACTGGTAACACCCTGAATAGCATCTCCTGATCCGAAGCTCGTACGAGCAATAGCTGTTTCAAATCGAAATTGATAAGTAGATTTTCAAAGTGAGGTATACGGAGTATATCTTAATGAAAAGATCAATCTTTCAGGAAATTTCTTATACATACCCCTTCGTAAATGAATTGAGGTTAAATGTCTTGCTAGCTGCAGTACCTACTCTCCTAGAGTAAATTGTTATATTATTGGCATTCAGGCTAAAATATAAGGAGCTCGGGTTTTGTTCCATACCGTTAATTTGGAGACTAACGTAATTATACTCAATACTGCCTTTATTCAGAGTTATGCTGAACTTAAGTTAGAATATTCAAAAAGTGGAGTGTGGTGATAAATGATTGAATCATTCTCCTTTAAAGATATCAATTTATCTAATCGAATGGTGTCCTTGTAGAGGTGATACTCCTCAATTTCTCTCTATTGTCTTCTGACTCATGTTCACTAAATCTGATTCCATATCACAGACCTTCTTTTCATAGTAAACTAGTTTCAGTTCCTCGTTCCGAATATGCCATTATTGGCTTCTCTCTCGCACCCTCTGGATAATGGGATACAAACGATTAGTTATCTATACCTCACCTCACGAATTACAGCACTACACATATATATCTTGATTTAAATTTCCATTTAATAGTAAGTTTTTTTAGCTTTATTTAAATCACTTAGAATCCAATCATCTTTACATAATACTAAATAAGATGTTTTTATTTATCAAAATTGTGTTTGGGCGTAAACCCTCAGCATGATATTTGAAATACAAAGTGATTGATAAATAAGGGAAAAGACTGGTTTTTATTTATCAAAATTGTGTTTCATTTCTTCAAACTTTTCTTTTCATTTTCAACCACATTGCGAATCTCGTGTTGAAACCTGTTCAGTCAAGTGACTTATGTCTTGTTTTCCCCATCCAATACAGTTTGCGCAATACAGTGTGCGCAATGAACTGTTATAGCATATGTTATAGTGCCGGTAAGCTATTTAAAAACGGTGCCTATGGAATAAAAAATAGTTCATTTTTAGAAGAAACTGACAATTTCTCATATTGTTCAAACCTTTTTAAAAGTACTACGATTTGATTTTATAATCTGTTATAATAGTTAAATAGTAAAATATGAAAGAATATATAATTTGAATTATTAAGTTACAACATTGATTTAATTAATTTTGATCTGGCAGCGTCGCATGATAAAAAAAAAAAAAATCGCTTTGACCCATTGAGACGCCCGCCGCAGTGCCATTTCAGAGATTTGGTGGTTTACTGGTTTGGCCTTGGGGAAGTTGGATCGTTTTTAGCGGTTTTTTTTTCGGTTTTAAGTTTAACGTTTAGATTTTCATAGTGCGAAGTGTTAATAATTAATATAAAAAAAAATGTCGACAAAAAAGATTCTAAAATTTATTGGTGCATTAAACGTGCTAAATATTATAATATGTCGAAATCGAATAGGTTTAAAAATTGTTCTTTCCGTAGAACTCTTTCCTATCTCAATATATTTATTAATTAATTATTATTTATTAGTGTTGAAGCTTTGCCTTCATTCTTATTAAGAGTTTGTATTTTCATATATATTAATATATATATATATATATATATATATATATATATATATATATATATATATATATATATATATAGTATATATATATATATATATATATATATATATATATATATATATATATATATATATATATATATGTATATATATATATCTTTCTTTCTCTTCACCTTCCTCTTTGCCCCAAGATTGGGGGTAAGGTGCTGTACAAGCATCGGAAAAGAAAAGCAGTAGGAGAACATGACAAATGTCGAAAAGCAAAGCCCAGCCTTACCGCCCTCTCAATATCAATTAGTGAGAACTAGTCACAGACAGAAAATCCACCCTAGAGCATCATGGGGACCGCGACGGACCCTCACTATGGTAATTCGTCATGTAGGGTTCATCCCTGGCCCAGGTGGGCCAACCATGCCCCCCATACAAACCCCGCCATTCTCTCCTATCATGCACCCTTTATCCTCGCCTCTGCCAAACTCACATTTCTCTTCCTTCAGACATTCGTTCACGGACTCAATCCACTTTCTCTTCGGTCTCCCAGCCGTTCGGTTCCCAACAACACACTCTCCACTCATACATCCGCTTAACCAACTGACTTTCATTTCTACACACACCAATCCATCTCAACATACCTTTCATGGTCTTCCTCATTTTTTTACCCTTTCTTCTTCATAATTCACACCACTCTCTAATACGTTCATTCCTTATCAATTCTTTTCACACCTAGCACACCCCTAAGATTGTCCATCTGAACACATTGAACTTTAGATCTATACTTCTTATTCCAGACCATAGTCTCACTACCATACAATAACACAGGTAACAACATACCCTCATGTAAGACCCTAGCACACTCAAGACTTAGTCCCTTTACATCCACCAACGATTTAATTGCACCAGCCACCTTCCTGCCATTCACAACTTTCCTACTACACTCTGCATCATCCGTTCCCTTCTCATCCAACATATACCCTAAATATTTAAACTCAGACACTTGTTCCAGCTGCTCACCATGTAACATAACCCTCACACTGAGGAGTGTCCTCACTCACAACCATAACCTACTCTTATCCACGTTTGCTTTCAAACCCCTTTTTTTTTACACACCCTGCCAAATCTCTCTACCAATCCTCTCAAACTCTCTTCAGATTCGCCACACAGAACCAAATCATCCGCATATAATAGGTAGGGCACCCTCCACTCATCTCCCTTCTCCATCATTCTAACACCATTTCCTGCCATCCCCACCTCGAATTCTTTCATAACCCCATCCATATACAAATTGAATAACCAAGGAGACATAACACAACCCTGTCTTACTCCGCTTTTAATCCTAAAAACCAATCACCATTGACACCATTTATTATTCTTACACACGCTTCACTTTCGTCATACTCTTGATTCCATTCAGAAGCCTACCACCAACACCATTCACCCATATATCACTAACACCTGCCATAACGCTTCCCTATTAATCTCCATCATACGCCTGTTGTAAATCCATAAAAACCCAAATACAATTTATTCTTCTCCTCATTTTCTTAATCATTTCTTTTAATGTAAAAATTTGATCCACATATATCCTCTACCACTCCTAGTAAACGCACCTTGTTCTTCAACAATCAGTCCTTCATCACTGATCGCACCCTTTTCGACCAAAATACCAGCATATAATTCCTACACAATACTAATAAACTAATTCCTCTATAATTTCTACAGTTCCCTTTTCTCCCTTACCCTTATATAATGGTACTATTACCGCTCTCCTCTAAACTATACCTTCTATAAACGCTTTATTACACAACTTCCAAATCCAATCAATCACCATCTCAAGGCCTGCTCTTGATCATTTCCCCAGTAATTTCATCTATACCTGCAGATTTACCCTTCTTCAACTCTTTCTCACCTTACCCATTACCTCCTCCTTACTAATAACCTCATCCTCAAAATACCTATTCCTTTCACCCATCAAACCCACACACATCACTCACCACTTCATTACTGTTAATATTGTGCAGATTTTCGAAATGTTCTTTCCATTAATTCTCTCACATCCATCTCATCAGTTACAAAAGCACCCATCCCTATTCATTATTCTGGGCAGGTTCCCCTTATCATTCTTAATCTTTCGCGCTTCCTTCCAGAAGAGCTTCCTATTCTCTTGTCCCGATTCATCCTCCTTCCAAACTCTTCATTTACCTTTTGTTTTCTCCTACGTATACACCTTTAGTATTTCTTTTTTCCTCCTTATATAATTCCAAGCATCTTTCTTTGAGTCTTCATCATTTGCTTTTAGTACATTCAACCACGCTTCTTTTTTTTTACTTTTAACCGCTTGCTTGCATCATCTCTTCATTCCACCATTCACTGTTAACATTCTTATTTCCTACTTCATGCATCCACATACTTCCTTTTGCACTACTAACAATTGCTTCCTTCATTTGCCCTCAGATTTGTTCAGTATCAACTTGTTCACATTCAACCATTTTACTAGCGAGCGCTCTTACATACTTATCCTTATTGTCTTGCTCACTTAACTTCTCACTTTTAATTTTACCTACTTCGTATCACCTTCCTCTCCAATTCAAGCCCCCACTCAATTTAATTATATAGGAAACAATATAATGATCCACCATCCACTCCACTTGAACCACTGATTTGTGACACCCAACCAACACTTATTGATCTTCACTTTCACTAACATCGTACTTGCACTGATGCAGCATCTTTCACCTATGGCTAACCCAAAACAGGATACTCTTGTGCTTAAAGAAAGTATTACTCACATACTCTCTCCTCTCAGAAATCAATCACCTTCCTACCATTCTCTATTTTCTCCCGCCACCCTAAAACCACCTGTTATACCATCTTACCATCCCTTTTTTGATCACCTATCCAACCATTCAGGTCCCCCAAAACTATCAATCTGAAGCTCCTACTCACCCCATCCAGATCATCATAGATTATCCCAAAATCGTACTCTCTTCAACGTTTCTCTCAGATGCCAAATGTCACAACCACACATACCTTGACCTTTTCAAACTTAAATTTAACCATTAAAATTCTAGGACTCACACACACAAAGTCTACCATAGCTTTGTACCACAGGTCACTCATCAAAATTGCAACTCCTTCTCTCCCTCTCTCATTCTCTTCCACACCAGCACGCACACATTTCACACCACACCACTCATTTTCACTGTTTTCTTTCATCTTTGTTTCAGTCACAGCGAGCACAAATCAAATTTGCTCTTCTAAATACATCCATCATCTCTCTCCTCTTCTCTTCAACAATTATTTATATGACATTCCAGGTATCAATACCACCAACAATATATATATATATATATATATATATATATATATATATATATATATATATATATATATATATATATATATATATATATATATATATAAGATAAAGAGCTACTTAACGCCCACACGGAACGAGAGCTCGGAAAAATCTTTTCGCAGGTAGCATCTATGATAAATAAATAGATGTAAAAAAAAAACGAAATTTTTTTTTTTTTTTTTTACCTGTTCTAGGTGGGCGAAACATATATATATTATTTACACGGCAATGTAGGGCCTGGGAACACAGGGGGATGTTTTCCATACCTGTAGGGAGGGGCGGAGGAACCCTGCGACACCCAAATACCAAGAGCGCTGGGAGACCTCCTGAGGGGGAAGTCCTACCCCGTAGCGTTCCCCGGAAGGCTACCATAGACCCCTGACTCTGCCATCGGTGCGGCATACCCTTTTTGGGGTATTCTTTAATTACATTTTCCTATGTAAAATTTTTTACCACATTCAAAAATATTCTTTTCATTGGAAGCATAGAAGTTTTTGAGATATGATTTGCCTTCTTAATTTTTTTTTTTTTTCATTTCGACCCTAAAACGTCTATTTATG
>JABUQX010062509.1:0-10000 GCA_015478945.1 Trachelipus rathkii | reverse complement strand
TTGCCTCTCGTCTTAATCTTTCCGATTCTATTCTCGCTAATCTGGATAGAATTTCCGATTGGGGTCGTCCCAACCTTGTGAAATTCAATTCCTTAAAAACCCAACTTCAAATCTCCCTCTCTAAAACACCTCTAACTTTCCTATCTCTTTCGGCGGTTCTCTCTCTCGTCTCTCCTGTTGACGATATAAACATCCTTGGCCTTAACATAAATATCTTGGAAACCTTACATCACAACGGTTGCTAGGGCGGCCTCAAAGAAACTAAGAGTTCTGTTTAGACTGCGCTTCTTCTCAGTTATTCCAGCTATACAAGGGTCTCAACCGACCTTAGGCTGAGTCACTGTTCTCATATCTGGGGCTTGGTTTCACCCTGGCTTTTGACAAAGTCGAGTCAAAGGCTGTAGCAGTTTATAAACTGTCATGTACTTTCCAGTTCACTTGACCCTCTATCTTTGGGGGCGGCGCGATGTTGGTGCTTATCTCTTTTCTATAGGTACCGCTGCTCAAGGGAACTTACCACTCGCGTACCACCAACTTTACGACGCCCTCGCGTAGGAAAAGGGGTGCTGTGTCTGCGCACGAGTTTTGTGTGGATATTGGTCCAGGCCAGTTCGCTGCGGTGCTTCCTTCTTTCCTGCCACCCCTGTTCTTGGTGTAACTCTCTTCCATCTTCTGTGTTTCCTGCTGAATTTAATCCCCATCCCCTCACTTTAAAGCCTGCGTCTGTGCTCATCTGCGTAATTGGGTGTATGAAATTTCATGTGCAACGCCTCCCTTGGTGGGCTCTGCTCATGAGTAGTGGTACAGCCAAATATATATATATAGTATATACAAATATTTATAAAAAAAACTATATATATACTTAAAAGAGAATATATATATATATATATATATATATATATATATATATATATATATATATATATATATATAAAAGTTTTTCGTTTTTGCATTTGTGCTTACAAGACGTAAGAAATGCTCGAGTTTGCGTTCGTTTTTGTCAAACTTACCAAAAAATCGTAAGAAATGCTCACCAAACGTAAGGAATTTCCTTAATTCTTCTTTATATTCCATTCGTGCTTGCCGGATTTAAGCACGTTCTTACGAAAAAATGTAAACAAACAAGATGGCGGCGTGGTAGGCCCCGTCTGAATTGATAAAGTTTCATTCAATAAAATCAGCTTTAAATCTAATTTCTTCCAAATGGATAAACCCTCACAAATAGTTGATCAATTATTTGTAATATAAACCATTTGTTATTTTTTTCTGTTTATTCCAAAGCCACATGCTCTATCATAACAGCTGATTCCAAATGTTTAAAAACAAAAGTAAGCCTAGCACGAAATCGCGGTCGTTTAAACAGGAAATTCTTGCTAAAACTGGGTGAGCATTTCTTATCGAGCGTAAGCACAAACGACAAAAACGAAAACGGTCTAATTTAAAAGCAAAGAAAATATTAAAATTCATTATATCGTAAATGCTTCGTATTATTACAATTATGATTAAAAGAGATAGAACTAAAGAAAATCAAGTAAAACATTAGTGGGCTTTCTACTTCTATTTATCGCAAGCCCATTTACTTGGGACTAATTTCTTTATTTCTATCTCCTTTACCATGTGGGCCTAAGACCCAGCATATACAAGCCTTTGTTATTTGTTCTGATTGGAAGTTTTTCCATGAAGAAATCACCTTTCGCCGTAAATTTTCTAGCTTTAATCTTTATCCCTCTAACCTTTTTGATAAACTTGTTTATTCGTTTCTCGATAACACTTATCGCCCTAAAACTACTGCATAGGATGTTCCTAAACTTCCTGTTTACGCTCGGCTTCAATACATTTCAATGATCTTTACTTTCAGATTAGAAACATCTTAAACAAAAACTTTCCTTTCTACAATGCAAGTTTCTTATATCTTTTATTAACAACTCAGTTGGCAGTTTCTTTAAGATTAAAGGAAGCATCCCCATGAACTTGAGGTCACACATCGTTTACAAATATAAATGTGCCGACTGCAACGTCGACTATGTAGGTCAAACTTTTACAAAACTAAAAGATATGTAAGCTCAAACTCACATGGACATTTCCTTTCGAACTAATCTCCCCATCTCTCAACTAGAGAATTTAGCTGTCAAAGATCACTATGACCTCAATAGGCACCCTATATCTCTTCAAAAATTCTCCATTTTTCAAAATGCTTTTACAGATGAAGAACTTAAAAATTTGGAATCTTTATATATAAAAACACTTAAACCTACACTTAACATCCATAAGACGACTTCTTTGGCACTCCTGATTGCCTGAACTAATTGCCTGAATTTCGTGCAAAAACGAACACGATTTCTTACGAGGTTTACTTTTGTTTTGCAAACAATTGGAATCAGCTTTTGTGATGGAGCCCGTCGATTTCGGATAAACAAAAATAAAATAAAAAATAACAATAAAAAAATAACATGGTTTATATTACAAAAAAATTGATCAACTATTGTGATGGAGTTAATCGATTTGGAAGAAATTAGATTTAAAGCTGATTTTATTGAATGAAATATTCATCAATTCAAACGGCCTAGCCCTCATTCTTTTTTTGTTTAAACATTTTCGTAACAACGTACCAAATCTATCAATAAAAATAGCGACCTTATAGAATTAAGGAAATTCCTTTACGTTTGGTGTTATTTCTTACGATTTTGCGCTAAGTTTGACAAAACGAACGCAAACTCGAGCATTTCTTTTCGTTTCGTGCTACCACGTAAATGCAAAAATCGAAACCTCTATAATAACATAGAGGTGAGATCGAAAGAGAAATGATCAGAAAATGCGAATTTTTATATAAAGAAGGCAAATTATATATATATATATATATATATATATATATATTAGAGTTATATATATATATATATATATATATATATATATAGCAGTATAATAAATAGAAGAAAAATATAAATAAATATATATATATATATATATATATATATATATATATATATATATCGAAATCAATTTAAAGACGCAAAATGTGTGGTATCGGTTAAAGGTATCGGCAAAATTTTGCCGATACCGATACCGATACCGATACTACTACTCTCAAAATTCCCGATACCGATACCGATACCGATACCTCAAAAATCGACCGATACCACTGGATACTGATACCAGATACCATGGTATCGGTGCATCACTAATATATATATATATATAGGGCAGTAGAGTAGTATATATATAGAGAAAGTAAAAAGATATATATATATATATATATATATATATATATATATATATATATATATATATATATATATATATATGGCCAGCGTCTGGATTAGCCGTCATATGAATCAAAAATTATAACAGCTACAGGAAAAAAAATAACATTTTTGATTTTAGCAAGCAATTTCATCGATGAAACTTAAAAAAAAAAATTATTTTATTCTAATATTTATTAATAACACTTTAAATACTAGTATAATCTAGACTCAAGTGCTGCAATGGGTGTGATTGACCTTGAATACCTGCATTACTAATGAGAGTAAAGAGTTGTGAAATAGTATTTACCCTTACGCTTTGGAGAGAAAATGTTATTTTTCTTTTATATCTCAGTTCGTGCTTGAGGGAGAGGGAGTCCCCTCTGTCCTCCCCGGGGCCGGAGAACCCTGACTCTGGGTTATCGTTCTTATTTACCTGTGGATATCTTTAGTTAAAAAAATTCAACATTTGGCAAATTGGCACCTTTGCGTGCTCACTCGGAGTACGCGAGCTTCTTCGTATTCTCAGAAAACGGTAATATCATACAAGTTTTCCAATTTCCAATCAATTTAAGGGGTGACGGACATGATTCAAAAATATATAGACCTGTTACGTTTTACGTGACTCGCTGTCAGTTTACTCTTTTTAATCTCAAAGGAATACTCCAAGGGTAAACTGCAAAGACAGGAATCGGCCCTGGTTCTGGGAAATGACAGTGTGGTGTGACTATTTCCCCTCTGTTCCCCATCGGCTCGAGCCCCTAATTTTTACATTTTGTAAGTTTTTGCTCAAACATTTAATTGGTTTTTCTTTTAAGTGTCGTACTTTTCGAGATATTTCATTTATGATTTTTTACATTTTTGTAATAAGTTTTATACGCTGATTTCAAATATGTAATTGTTTTTTCTGTAAGTGTCGTACTTTTCGAGATATTTTATTTATGATTTTTTTATATAAATGTGATTTTAAAAATTATTTAAAATATTTCGAACTTTTGAATCATGTCCGTTACCACTTAAATTCATTGTTAGTATCATATACTAGCAATATATTAAAAAAAAAAAAAAAAAAAAAAAAAAAAAAAGACGGAGTCATAAAAAATAAAAATATATATATATATATATATATATATATATATATATATATATATATATATATATATATATATATATATATATATATATATATATATATATATATATATATATATATATATATATATGGTCAGTCCCGAAAGCCCCATGCATGTAACTTTAAAACTCTATAACAACTACAGGTAAAGAAATAACATTTTTAATTTCAGGAAAAGAGTACAATGAAAATTTAAAAAAAAAACTTATTTTATTCCAATATTTATTAATAACATCTTAAATATTAGTATAATCTAGTGTTGGCCGAGCACCGGATTTTTGCGCACCGCACCGCACCGGGAGGTCGCGCACCAGCACCGCACCGCACCACCCGTCATCTTACCGCACCGCACCACACCGCACCGGCTCTTTTGCAATGCGCACCGCACCGCACCGCACCGAGAGCGAACCACAGCGCACCGCACCGCACCAAAAAATTTGCCCACCACGCACCGTAATTGCACTGAGGCAGAGAGTATATAGATATATATATATATAAAATCTGTTAAGAAAGGAGATCCAAAAATATATATATATATATATATATATATATATATATATATATATATGGGGAGGGAAGTAGCGCTCCCGAAGAGATGATACCCACCACAAAGCAGGCCGGAGTCTTATCACATTTGCTGGCACCCATTGCCCAATTGTTCTTTCCTTTTGAGCTCATATCCACATTTTTCTTACATTGGAGCAAGCTCTTAATTATCACACACAATAAAATACAATTACAGACAACACTTACCTTTTAAAAAGAAAATAAAAAATGTGAAAAAATGGCAGCCACGCGATTAGTCTCGGATAACCCTTTAAGGGTGGCTTCCAAAAATAACCCCTTATCTACCCTACTCTCATCACCATTAAAGGCCATTGACAGCCTCCGGTGATGAAGTTGGTGCCGTCACGGAATTGCATGCCTGTTTTGATGTACGGTCTCATTTCTTCATAAATTTGTGTAACCTTCTCGGTTTTAAATCTAATTTTAATTTTGTTGAACATCACCTCTCCTCCTCTAAACCTCATCTCTTATTCTTAACCGAAACTTAGGTTTTTGAGCGTTCTGACTTCAAACTCTACTCTGTTGACTCCTACTATCTCTTTCAATTTTCAGCCGAAGGCAGTTGTGTCAATGTTTACAATGCTGTTGTTTGTTCCCGTTTCTTTGATTCTTAACCGAAACTTAGGTGTTCGAGCTTTCTGACTTAAAACTCTACTGTGTTGACTTCTACTATCTCTTACTTCAATTTTCAGCCAAAGGCCGTTGTTGTGCCAATGTGTGCAAAGATGTTTGCTCCCGTGTCATTGATTTGGAGTTTTCCAAATATTCTAGCTAATGGCTCAAGCTAGCCTGTCAATCTACCACTAATTTCATCTGTTCTGTATATCTGTCTCCTAACTCAACTGACTATCCTAAATTCTTCGACTACTTAGGCTCCAAAATTAGAACACATTCTCTCTCTTCACATTTCTCTGAAATCATCATTCTTGGTGATTTCAACGTTCACCTCGGCCAATTGCTTTCCTCTAAATCTCAAGATACAATTGGTGAACTTGCTACCACTTTTCAATCCATAATGACCTCGAGGAGTTAGTGCAGCTCCCTACCCGTATCTCTGATCATCTTTGAGATGAATCCAACATTCTAGACCTTTTCCTAATCTCTAATCCTTCTCCTTATTCTGTTAAATTCTTTCCTCCTCTGGGTTCCTCCGATCACTCTCATATCTCTGTTTTCTGTTCTATCTCTTCAAGTCTTTTGCAGGAAAGACCCCACCTACTGCGAGAAAACGTTTTTGGCACTTCGATGCTACAAATAGTACGACAGCTTCTTTGATTTAACATGGAATGGCTACAGCTTCCGCGGAAAGGGTCCCTCGGAGTGTGCAAAGTGCGAACTAATTCTCTCTGGCATGGAGTCGTGCACCCTATGATCTTTACCTTCAACTAAACCTAGAAAACCTTGGTTTAGCTCTGCTTGTTCTAGTGCTATTAGCCACAGGGACGCTGCCTTTAGGAATTACTCTCATCTTCAAATTACAGAAACCTTTGCAACTTATGTTTCATCCCAAAATCGTGCAAAATTTATTCTCATGACACCTAAAAAATTCTTTTCTCAGTAGAAAATGCAATAATCTTACTGGCTCCTCTTCCTCACGTCCTTTCTGACATTTTTCAAAAATATGTTAACTCTTAGATTTGCTTCTTCCTCTTGCCCTCCTTTAGTATCGACAGCACAAATGCCATTTAACCTTCCACTAAAGTTGAACTCTTTGCTCAAACATTTACTTCTAATTCCACCTTAAACAATTCCAGTGCTATTCTTTCTTTTCCACCTCCCTCCAACATATTTATGCTAATATTGTAATTTCTTTTAAAGGTTGTATTTCTGCTTATATATATATATATATATATATATATATATATATATATATATATATATATATATATATATATATATATATATATATATATATCAATATATAAATTTGAAGAAATATTATATATATATATATATATATATATATATATATATATATATATATATATATATATATATATATCAGTGGCGTACCTTGAAGATTATAATTGGGTAGGCAGTTATATATATATATATATATATATATATATATATATATATATATATATATATATATATATATATATATATATATATATATATATATATATATATATATATATATATATATATAACATTTATTCAATATTGGTGTTTTGTTAATGAAATGAAGTATGTAGCCCTTTAATACAATTTGTAACTAAAAGATAAGCTGTAATAAAGCTATTTTTCAATATAAAATCTACACTTACTTCCATTATGCACTATTTTAATTATTTTAATTATATAAAGGTAAATATCACTTAAGTAATGTAATAAAGAATTATTATTTAATAACCAAACACTTTACAAAATGCAAGGATTTCAAACTAAAAACTGTTGTTGCCATGCTTTTGACACGTAAGAGAAACACTGTCGAAAAATATATATATATTATATATATATATATATATATATATATATATATATATATATATATATATATATATATATATATATATATATAGAGAGAGAGAGAGATATATAAAATTCTTTTTTTCAAATTTATTCGTGCGATTTCACTGGGTGAACGAAAATTTCGTACCCGCGAATTTTCGTATTTTTTCCCTCGTACAGCAAGGTATGACGCTTGGCCTAGTCCTATATATTATTATATGAAATATGAAGATCTATGTACGCCCATAGCTTAGAATTTTACTCTTAAGAACAGAGTAGGAAGGAAAATTTCCAAATGAATTTAATTATTATAATTGCTATTGCTAATGTAGTTGTTTTTCTTTAAATTTATTTTATAAATCAGTTTCTTTTTTCACTTTCAAATAAAATTGTAATAATTTATTTAACTTTACCATTTAAATTATTTTATTAAAAGGACTCAAAAATATTGGATAGGAGCTACCTACCCTGCCTACCCTATGTATACGCCCCTGATATATATATATATATATATATATATATATATATATATATATATATATATATATGGGTTACAGGAGCAACCAACCAAAGTCAAGCAACGCCAACATGGGCACAACAACAGTTGTGACAAATTAATGCAATAATAAGACGAAGAAAAATTTCACTCGCGACAGGGAATCGTCTTCGTCTTATTATTGCATTAATTTGTCGCAACTGTTGTTGTGCCCATGTTGGCGTTGCTTGACTTTGGTTGGTTGCTCCTGTAACCCAGGAGCACCCCAGCGGAATGCCATGTGGTCCCAGTAGGGGTTCCTAGCACCCTTCTATGGATTTTAATAAGTTCCGAGTTTCAAAGCAGTGATATCGAAGCAGGAGACTTGAAAACTAGTCCGAGATGCCTTCTTTTTTGAGGAGGCGGATCGGTCTAGTCAGCAGGAGTGTCAAACGCGGCCCATGGGCCGCATGCGGCCCATCAAGCTTTCCCATGCGGCCCAGCCCATGACAATTTAAAAATTTTATCGATAATTTATTTTGAACTTTACCAAATTATTAATCAATTATATATATATATATATATATATATATATATATATATATATATATATATATATATATATATATATATATATATATATATATATATATATATATATATATATATATATATATACATAATATATAAGAAATTATATATATATATATATATATATATATATATATATATATATATATATATATATATATATATATATATATATATATATATATAGAATATATATATATATATATATATATATATATATATATATATATATATATATATTTATATATATATATCTGGATTGTTTTAGTCAGCGTGGCACTCCACGGTAAATGAGTTTGACACCCTTGGTCTAGTGGAGCCTCCTGATGCATTGTCCAACTGTTGAGCAGCCTATATAAAGTTAAGCTTGATTCTTTGCTTGGTTGCTCCTGTAATTCAGGAGCACCCCTGTGAGAATGCCATGTTGCCCAGTAGGGCCCTGATAACCCTTCTATGGATTATATATATAGAGTACAAAGTATATATATATATATATATATATATATATATATATATATATATATATATATGTATATATATATATATATATATATATATATAATGTCATAATCCATTCTATAACCATTCTTAAACACTCGTGATTTGCTTCACCCCTAGTGTTTTGCTTTAAATACGTCAATTTATATGCTATAGTGATATCTGAGTAACTCTGGCTCTAATCCTACATTTAGTTTTTAAATTATATTAATACTTTCTCACCTGTAGTTCAAACTTTATTAAAGACATCTTTTTGCACTTTAATCTGTCTAGCGTAAGAACTCAGAGTAGTTTCCACGCTAACTACCCTGGGAATGACTAAAACTTTTACACTAAGAACGCTACGGTGACTTCCGAAAAGATGGGAAGGTGCTATCGTCGATGAGATGAGCAGGTTCATTCTGTCTTAAAAAAAATTTTCCTCCTCTAAATTTATTGTTCGGTTAAATTTGTTATATCATAGCCTATGTAACCCTAAGTATTCTATAGCCTGATATTAATTATAGCCTATGTAATCGAGTTTTGAAATGCTGCTCAGAAGGCATACAACTCGTTGTTTCAAGGAGTATGCTTCGGAGCTGGGCCAGTTTTCTTTTGGTTCTCTTTACCACAGTTATCATAATGTTAATAAATTTTCTGTGTTTGAAGAGTGTGAATATATGGAAAAAACAAATATCAATATTATAGGCACCAATTGAAACTATTACTGCCATATATTATAACATTTTTCATGCTGTACAATAACTAATTTTGTAAATCACAAGAATGAAGTTAAAATTATTGTAACAGTACGATTCCAGCGACTTTTTTTTTTTTTTTTAGAGAAAAGGTGCAAAAATAATATATATATATATATATAAGGTAGTGCACACACGATACTCAAAAGAGCATATGTATAGTGGGCATATATATATATATATATATATATATATATAGTATATAGGTATATATATATATATATGTAGCGTGGCGCACGAAAAACGCGAGCGTTTCACGATAAATGCGAGTTAAACACCGTTCCATACTGAACGAAGCTACGCTAAC
>JABUQX010062508.1:15000-16233 GCA_015478945.1 Trachelipus rathkii | reverse complement strand
TATATTATTATATAATAAATATATATATAGTATATATTATATATATATATATTAATAAACATATATATATATTAATATAATTTATATTACTATTTTATATATTATTTAATATTATATATATATATATATTATAAATTTTACTTATAATTAATTATATTTATATATTTATTAATATATTTATATTATATATAAAAATATATATAAATATATATAGTATATATTATTAAAATATTATATATTATATATATAATATATATTATATATATATATTTTAACTTATATATATATATTTTTTTTTTCATATGAATAATTTAAATATTGCTACCATAACTATTACATTATATAAACAGTTAATATTATATATATATATTTAGTATAATTAATATAATATATATATTAAATAATTATTATTCAATTTAAATATCATATTAGTATATATTTTATAGTAATATGATATTATAATTTTAAGTAATATTATCTTAATAAATTTTATTTAATATTATATAGATTATAATATAAAATTATAGATTATATTATTTATATATATTTATGATATATTATATATATATATTTATATAGTATAATATATTTATTATATATATTTATTATTATTATATATTATAAATTGATTATATATATATATAATATTATTATATTATTATATTTATAAATATATATTATATTATATGTATTATATAATTAGAATATAGGTGAGGAAGGTGGGAAAAACTTTAATAATTTATAAAAGCTTGAAAAAATCAAAGTAATAAATAATGTATAGCCTTACAAAATTATTTTATTTATTTAAAAATAAAAAATAATTAAAATATATAGAAAAAAAGAATAATATATACTATTAATAATTTAAAAACTCTTGAAAATGAGTGATTTAAATCAGAACAAGAGAAATGGAATTTGCTTTTAGACTACTATTGTTATATATAATGGTAAGATTATAATTATTATTATTATTTATTAATATATATTTAATTTATTATTTTAATATTATTATTCATTATTATATTTATTATTTATTTATTATTATTATTATTATTCATTATATTGATTTTTCATTATTATTTATTTTTTTTTCATATTTTTCCTACATTTCTATATGTAGTTTTTTTATAATATCGTTATATAGTATTATATATAATTTATATATAATATCTTACATATATATATATATATCTATAAAATATATTTTTATATAATATCTTTATATATATATAT
>JABUQX010062508.1:0-7500 GCA_015478945.1 Trachelipus rathkii | reverse complement strand
AAAGATAAGTATAAAAGTTAATAAAGTTCTTTTAATCCCTTATAAATTAGTCGATTAGTCTCTTAAAAAACTTATTTTATTCTGATTTGTAAAAATGCTCATATATATATTTGTTCGAAAACTTGTCATATCTCAATGAATTTAGTTTTTTATAAATAAAATTTCATACTGATATCAGTTTAGTTAAAATTGATTTAAAACTTAATGAAATGTTACAAAATTTAATTTAATTGGTTTTTTTAAACCATACCCTCTATAAGTCATTTCTTATTAGTTTTCAAACTCTCGCGACAAAGAACCTGTATTTCTTATCTAAATAATATGAAATGATGATGTTGATGAGATGACCGCTTTAATGTTCGTTCCCCCAAGTTGTCTAACACTAATATTCTCATTAATACCGAGTATGTAATATAGGAACTCTCCTCCAAATTAAGGAGTAAGATGTAATTTTCCAAGCTAATAATGTTCTCAAAACCAGGTTTGTGCCATACCGATTATTTACCGCACTCCAACCAATGAAAATTTGTTCCCAATTGGATTCAGCTGTGTTACTCGACAAGTATCATCTAAAAATTGTGCCAAGGACGGATCCACCTGTATTGAAAGGTTATTCTCTAGTATTCGGACGGAATATTCCTGGTGTCTACGTACGGCTATGGTTGCCGGACAATATAGAGGAAGAACAAAATAAATCAGAGCCACAGGCTGCATAGGTCATCCGCTCTACTACCCAATCGTGCCAAATCGAAAATCCGGCAATTTCAAAAAGAGCTTCTCTTCTCCCATATCGTAATCTAGAGGTCATCGGGTAATATGAGTCCACCATATCGCACAACGACACCGAACCCCTAAGAAGAAACACGTACACATTAGGAGTTAAATCACTAGCTTCGCCGGAAGAGCCGGCCAACATTACTCATGACGCGAGTCTGAGACGTAGTCTATCTCCATCAGCAATCGGTAACCAATCCTTTGTGAGAGGACCTTAGTCTAGTATCATGCAGAGCCAAGTGAACTACTTGTAATCTGCTTTCAGAGAGACTGTCCTAGCAACCGTAGCTACGATCAATGTATCAGAGGATGACCGATACTGCCTCCGTTGGCTATGTGCTTCGTGAGATGTTTCCAAACAAGCCATACAGCTATTCTATCAGAACACACGCGGCTTCCCGTGATGGCGACTACATGTGCCCGGTCCATCGATTTCGCAGAGTGCTAAGCCTTGCCTAGACACGTGAGTACACGATACTCGGACTTATAGAATGGGATTGATCGTGCGCGAATTCTCCAATACGACTGTAGAAAAATGAAATCGCAAATAGTACGAGCCATCTATATCGAACGGTCCTGCCCATCGGCTCTCTCCTCATGGATCAGAACAGCGAGATTTTGTAGCATGCCCAAAGCATCGCGGTATTGCGCTAGTCAATTTCCCCTAAGACATATGGATAGTGGACAATCACAGATGAGATCAGAGGTTCACACTACATATAATCGGTGATCACAGCTCCACGGTATATGGTACCCTTCCCGGAACGTATCATGTTATGAACGAGGACAAGTGAGCTATAGTGAGATAGTTAGAAGCGAATTTGCAATATCTCCCCAAGTATTTTCCTTTTGGAGGGGACTCTGTGATGTGTGGCAGAGGCATTTTGTTATGGTATGGTTGCTCACACGGCATTGCAGTATGCGTGAGCGCAACGAGAGAAACGGCATAAACGAGCTGAAAGGTATTGCGGAAGATATCCTCCAAGAGTAGATAGTTGTCTTCGCTCCTTCATTGGCTTCCATTTTTTGTTACTCCATAACAACGCCACCACAGCAACACTGCCACAGTCGTATCCAACGGTCCCGTCAACTAGTGTTAAGGATCAAGCTCCTGGGTCTCTATTTTTCTGCGCAGACAGGAACTAGTTGTAATCCCAAAATTTGAGACGAATTCGTAATATTGAGATAATATAATGGTGTTTTAAAGAAGTGCCTAGCGTCATTTTGCGATGCCTTTATATAACAAATTATTTTATTAAGTTGTGGGATAACATGCTTTCTCAAATGAACACACTAACAATGAGAGAAATCTTTTGACGCAAAACCATCGCCCTTTGACAACACCCACCAAGAGAACTCATCAATCTAAAGATCATTTTATCGCATCCCATTAAATGTCAGAAAAATTCGACCAACTTGGCGGAAGATTGAATTAGAACATCTCCAGAGGTAGAAGAGTTAATCCACAATCTTATATTACTCCGATCACAAATTTAAATGCATTGTGCATTTCACATCTTATAGTTATTAATGTGCCTTAAAAAAATATATTATAATTTTTTTGAACCCTAATAAAAGGTATATTATCATTCGTCCTATCTTCATTTAATTTATATATTTCGAATTTTACAATTTTACATATATTTGCCAGATTTATAATCCAACAACTTAATCTTCTATCTTTCAAGCACAGGAATAAGTACCCATAACATTTTGGTATCTATTTATTATCAAATGGTTATAAACCTCGTAAATGAGTTCTATATCAAACTCCCAAAGTTCCAGGTAATGAACCAAATTCTATATTAAAATTCCCAAACCCTAGCCCTTAACATTATCCCTAATGGGTTTGTTTATATCTACATAAAAATAATCTAAGGATTAGTTAAATAAAACTTATGTAGTGATAGTGGTATATTTGACCTTAGCCCTGTATATATTATAGTATGTCCTTAGTACCGGATTATTATGTTATTATATGTTTATATTCTTATTTATAAATATATAAAATTATTAGATTGTAAGATATAATTATAGATAATTTATATATATATCATATATATAAGTAAAATATTATATATATATATATTATATATATATTATATTAGGATTAATTGAGCGGGGAGTGAGACAGGGTTGTTGTTATGTCTCCTTGGTATCAATGTGTATATGGATGGGGTTATGAAAGAATTCCGAGGTGGGGATGAGGGAGAAATGGTGTTAGAATGATGGAAATGGAGATGAGTGGTGGTTTGCCCTACCTATTGTATTGCGGATGATTTTGGTTCTGTGGGGCGAGTCTGAAGAGAGTTTGATGAGGGATTCGGTGAGAGATTTGGCAGCCCGGATGTAAAGGAGGGTCTGTAAAGTAACGTAGATAAGAGTAAGGTTATTGGTTGTGAGGTGATTTTGGACGAGTATCCTCTAGTGTGACAGTTTATTTAGATTGAGAGGCACATCTTGAGAACTAACTTCCCTATTTATTGAAAATATCCTGGGATATTGAGAAAGGTGAACGGTTATTGATGGCAGCAGCTGTATAGTAGGAACCCAGTTGTGGTAATTGGCTTCAGGAAGGATAGGACTGGCTTTCAAATTAAATCGTTGTTGAATGTAAAGGGGACTAAGTCTTGAGTTGCGCTTAGAGTCATTACATGAGGTCATTATGTATGTTACTCTGTGTTATTGTATGTAGTGTAGACTTATGCCGTCGTGGGAATAAGAAGTATAGATCTATAAGGTGTAATCAGTTCTAATGAATAATCTTAGGGGCATGTTAGGTGGTAGAAGAATTAATGAAATGAGGAATGAACTAGTTATTCATTTGTATGGCATGAAGAGATTCATCAATAAGGAAGAATAAATGAAAGTATATTAAGATGGTTTTAGTCATATATAGAGGATGTAGAATAATCAGTTTAGGTTAAAGAGGATCTCATATAGTGGTGAGTGTGCTGGGGAATCGACCGGCTGGGGAGACTGAAGAAAACGTGGATTGAGTCAGTAAGGGATGTCTGTGGGAAAAGAAATGTGGTTTGTCAGAGCCTTGAGAAAAAAAAGGTGCATAATAGGAGTGAATGCATGGGCGTCCGCACATAGGGGCAAGGAGGGGCACTTCTTATGAAATTCGGGATCTGAATTTTTTTAAATTATATATATATATATATATATATATATATATATATATATAACTTAATATATATATATATATATATATATATATATATAACAACATATATATATATATCTTTACTATATATATATATATATATATATCCCAGATCGTCCTAACCAATTAATTCTTAAACACTCTTGATTTATGCTTCACCACTTCTCCTTCTCACTTCTGAAGCCACTTACAACACCACTCCTATCAGTCATTCAGGCCACGATCTTGCAGCTCTAAAAAGTATAGCAGCCCTGTTTCCAGCAGCTCGCTCTGCCTAAGCTTAGGAAAGAACTTTTCTGCTTTTACTATATCAGTATAATGAAGATATTCACGTCTTTTTTGCAAAATATCGTTGGAATGAATCATGTTTTCTGTTCCGGAACGCCTCTGTTAAAAAGTTCAGGGGACCGTTATGCTGAGATCGAATGAGCGAAGGTTCGTTCATCTTCACTAAATCATTTTCTATACGCAATCGCTGATTCGATGGCTCTTGTTCTCGTGCCATCCAGGAGCGTGACATTACGTATAGGGCTTGGAAGAACTCTCGTTCTCTTATTACTCTAACTAATTTTCGCTCTGCCTGGAGGGTGTTGCCGATGCGGGGATATTATTCGACTGGCCAGCAGTTTTACTAAAAGGAAGTGTGCTGCCCTTCTTGATTCTCCTTCTAATAAAAATTCTGGCCTCTTGTCAAAAACATCTCAAATAACTTCTGTAAATCTGCCAGCTTACCTCTTATCACGTTGCAGGCAGGTTTCTGTTACAACTCTTTGCTCAACTGCAAGGCTGTCTCTTGATTATTGCACTGTCTGATTCACACAGGACTTGTTTCGGCTCCCCCTCCTCCTGCTCCATCCCCCTCTCAGATGTCCAATGTCTCTACCTGTCATTACTCATGATCGAGTACATGAGATACTAAGATCTATGAAAGTCGGAAGGCCAGTGGCCCAGATGTCATTCCTCCTCGTGTTTGAGGGGAGTGAGCTTGAGCTGGCATGCTGTCTCAGTTCAAGCTCTGCTCCCTATGCCTAATACTAATACTTTTCCTCAATGCTGGAAGCGCGCGCATTTATTGGTCAAAAGGTGGCCGCTCCAAATTAATATAACTATCGACCTAATGCTTAACATGTTCTATCTAAAAATCCTTTGAATATATATACAACTCTCGTTTATAATTAATAGCGGAATCTATAATTTCTCTTCGCTAGATCGTCAGTGATTATGGCTTTCGACGTTCTAGATCAGCGGTGATAATCCTTCTCATCTCAGTCTGCCAGTCTTTATAGCGCCGGGATCATGGGCAGTCTTGTGTGAGTAGCGCTTAACATATCTAAAAACTTGACAGAAGAGTATAACTTTTGCAGTTGCTATATACAACTACCTTCCTTTAGTTTCATTTATGCACTTCTTTTAGCACTCTAATGATTTTAATTTTTAGGATGTTCATTTAAACTCTTGTTGATGGAGCAACCTCACAATGCTTCCTTATCAATTATTGGAATTGTTCTCTCCGGGGTTCTGTTTGATCTCAACTTTGTTCCCTCACGTAATAACTTGATCTTCTTAGCTGCATAACTCTGTTTGTTCTTGGAAATTTGAGCTCCTTTCTCCATTCCTTTTCTCTCATTTTTAATTGTGCTCACTCGTTTGTATCTAGAGTTGCCTCTCTCTCGTCTACAGCTTTCCGGTTCAATTCTTGCCGATTTGGTCGGAATTTCTCAGTGGGAGTAACCATCAAATGCTTGTGAAGTTCAGCCTCTTTGAAAAACTCGGCTTTATGCAACCACGCTCTAAAATACCTCTTTAAAATGCCTGCTTTTCTCGCGTCGTGACGTTGAGACACTCTCTCTCTGGGTGTTGGCGGCAGGTGCTCTGCGAAGTGACCTGCATTCTCCCACCACAGCGTCGCCCTCGTAACACAAGATGTCTTGTTCTCTCATGAAAATTGTGTGAATATTGGAACTCAGGATCACTCGTTGTGGTACCTCCTTCTTTCCAGCCACATCTGTTTTGTGAAACTCCTTGCCTTCTTTTATTTTCCCAGCAACATTCAATCTTCCTCTATTTAAGTCCCACGTCTGCGCCCACCTGAAGGAATTGCGCTAGGTAAAGGGGACAGGGTGGGTTACTTTCCATTTATTTTAATTTGTTTTCTTTATGTAATTTTTTTTATTGACCTATTATTGTTGCCCTCTTTGAAAGGCATTGCCCGTGAGTGGTGGTATCATGTAAATATATATATATATCAGAGGTGGGCACTTCCGCTCTTTGGTCCGCTAGTCCACTTCGAGCGGACTACTAGAATAGGTGCGGACTAGCGGAGGTGCGGAGATGTCAGGAAATTAGCGGACTTGCACATGCGGATCAAAAAAAGTTTCCGCTCTTTTGGTCCGCACCTTTTGAAAAATGAAAGTATAGTTTACTTATTAAGAATTCTTATTGGTTATAATAAAGAAATATAATTTTATTTTAAGTTTATAACTAATTATACTTTTAGTCTAAGACTTATTGTTTTTTAATAATTAAACTTCCAAAACCAATCTCAACTTCCTTAATGGTACCATATATAATAAATAACATTAAATTGATTTTATAGACTGAATGGCTATTACCCTCATCTATAACTTTAATTAATTATATTATTGCTATAATAACTAGGCAATATCTAAATCGATTCTGTGTAAAACCCAAAATACTATATATCTTATACTTATATACCACTACATATACATATATATCTTATACTCTTATATATATATATATATATATATATATATACTATATCTTTGCTGCTGCTATAATATAATATATAACATATAATATATATATATATGCTAACTATATATGCTCTTATATATATATATATATATACATATATATATATATATATAACCATATATATATATATACTATCTATACTCATAACTTCTACAAATCTCCCTCTCTAGAACACCTTCCAACTTTCCTATTATCTCTTTCGACAGGTTCCCTACTAAATACTCTCCTGTATTGACAATATAAAAGCATCCCTTGGCGCTGTTTACTAAGCAAAAAATGTCTTGAAACCTCTTATCGGTACTTCGTTCAGTCGTTTGGTGGTAACCGTTTCGCATTTATCGTGAAACACGCACCGCGTTTTCGTGCGCCTTCATTGTTGAATGTTGGTTGTTGAGAGATGCACTGGTCTCTCAGGTCTGTTGATTATTGGTTTCATTTGAATTATTTGTCTAATGAATGTTGGTATTATTGTTTTTCAGCCTCATTGAAACTTGAAAGCCTGGACTGTTAGTTACACATATTTTATTGGTTCCTATATACGCTGCAGTCTATTTAAATACAGTTCTGTTGATTTGTTGGACTATTTGTCAATTGAGTTTTGCTAGAGGATTGTTGGTTTGATTTGTTTCAACTTTACGCTAATTAAATGAACAAATGAAAACCAATAGATAAGTAAGAACAATGAGTAAATGGAAAAAGATTATTAATAAAAACATTGACATTATTATAATTCAAATATAGTTCAAAACATCAAGACTTAATTATGACTGAAAAATCGT
>JABUQX010062507.1:7500-15000 GCA_015478945.1 Trachelipus rathkii | reverse complement strand
GAAATATATATATAGAAGATATATATAATAATAATATTATAGGGTAATTATATATATATATATATAGCGGTTATAAGGATATTAAATAAGAAAAAGTTGGGTAAAATATTGGTAATAAAGCCCGACTCATTTTACCGTTATTACTCTGGAGAATGACTAATTGGGGATGTCCCATGTTACGACAGTCTTATCTTCAGAAAAAAAATAATATTACTGAGTGAATGTATGATAAGTGAGAGGTAAATGTAAACACTCCACTTGAAATTAAGGTGCCGAGAGAGAGAGAGAGAGAGAGAGGAGAGAGAGAGAGAGGAGAGATGAGAGAGAGAGAGGAGACGAGAGAGAGAGAGAGAGAGAGAGAGAGAGAAGAGAGAGAGAGAGAGACGGAGAGAAGAGAGAGAGAGAGAGAGAGAGAGAGAGAGCAAGAGAGAGAGAGAGAGAGAGAGAGAGAGAGAGAGAGAGAGAGAGAGAGAGAGAGAGAGAGAGACTTAAAGTGTCAAAACTCTGCTAGTTAGGCCTTGTTTCAAATTAAAGTAAAATAAAAGCTCCAACAGTTCACGTATTTTAATCTGAATATTAGAATTGAAAATAAAATTGTGGACCCGGAGGAAAAAACTTCTAGGTGGATTTAGAGCCAGGGTAAGAGTAGAACTTTTTTTTTGTGTTCAGGCAGAGCTTGTGCGAAAAAAAAAGAAAAAAAAAAGAAAAAAAAATTATTTATATTTCAATAGGTAGTTTAATGTGCGGTGTGTATGTTAAGTGGTCATCTAGAATGAGTCCTAGAAATTTGACTTGTGAAGTTGCGTGAATGGGCGAATGGAAGCCATGGGAGTTACCCCACTGTGAAATATTCTCAATAGCTAGTTGAAGTTGCCGTTCAAGAGATGGCAGCCTGGCACCGGCAATAGTATAGCGCCAGGTCGATCAACATACGAGAGAAAAATTGACCGTCGCTGGGATACAGGTAACGATGTCATTGAATCCGAGAGCAAATAGTAATACACTTAGAATAATGCCCTATTTAACGCCTTTATCCAGAGTAAAGTGGCGTGATAGAACAGAAAAGCACCGAACCTGTATGGATCTATTTGACAGAAGGCATTTAATAAAGAGAGGGAGCTGTCCTCGGAAACAGAGCCAGTGGAGTTTAAAAAGAACTCCAGATCTCCACGTTGTGTCATAAACTTTTTCAAGGTCAAAAAAGATACCAAGAAATATCCCACCAGGTGAGAAGGCTTCCCGGATGTCATGGTCCAGTTTTAACAAGGGATCCGAGGTCGAACGATTTTTGTGGAAACCAAACTAGAAGTTTGAAAAAGCCTGGTAACTCTTCAGAACAGGGAGAATCCGGCCTGAAACCATTTTCTTCATTAATTTACAAGTATGACAGGTCAACAAAATTGGTCGTTTGTTGTCCCCAACTTCGAATCTTTCCCAGGTTTGGGGATAGGTCTTACAAAAGATGTAGTCCAAATAGATGAAAAGAGGATTCGATCCAGATTCTGTTATACAGATCCAGCAAAAACGCTGATGCATAGGGGCGAATATGGCGGAGCATTATGTACGAAATCTTGTCTGTTCGCTAGTGCAGTTTGATATTCTTCAAGTGTAAAAAGACGGTTATATGGGTGACGAAGATTAAAATCTCCCAGTATAACAACCGGAGAGGGGAGCTGCTTAAAAAGGTCGGCTAAGCCAGTCTTAGTAAACTCACTACTGGGAGCCAAGTAAATCAAATAGAAAGTGAGATCGATGGACAAATGGATACGTGCTTCCTCTGCATGAAGTCTAGTTCGAAAAGAGGGACTGGAGAATAGGGGATAGACTTATGAATGAGACTTCCTGAGCCTCCTCTATCATGGTCACCTCTTTCTATAGAAGTTAGGCGCGATTTGTATTCCGACGGTTGGAAGAAGTCGCGATAACATAGTTGAAGTTGCTGCAAACATATGCACTTTGGTGTACATAATGTTAATTAGTTGAACAAGTTCTTCAAAATTAGAATAGGTCACAACAATTCCATTGAAGGAAGGTGGCTATGCTGTGTTGTTATGAATAATATGAGAAGTCTTTTTGAGACAATTGTCTTTATGTTGCTAGGAATAATATTGGAGGTGGATACAGGTAAGGAGGAATGGCTAAGACGTGGCTCTCGACGAGGAGGAGCAATAAATTTTGGTGGTAAGGAATAATCGTACAACAATGATTTTCGCAGAACAACCGATTTTGATGGGGGGGGGAATGTTCTGTGGTAATTAGTGGAGGGTCTTCGCCATGAACGCAAAGTAAGCTGAGTTCAACCAAGTCCATGTTATATGGACTTGGTTGGTCGTTGGACAAGCAACCAGGGTGACCATGTTTGGGAATGGGAACGATATCAGTACCTTCCAAGCTAGCAGTTCAGAAAAAGTGTGAAGAATATGGGGCTGCTTGCATGGAAACGGAGAGGAAAGTAATACCGGAAAAGTGCAGTCTTTTTGAGAGGGTGTTGGAGTTGCAATATTGGGATCCGTTGGGTTACGAAAGTCTGATGATGGAAACTTTGTCAGGGAGTCATCAGGTAGGTTATTTTGGGGAGACTACAATTTTAGTTAAGATGGGAGATTTCTAGGTCCCTTTTCATGTCGCCATCAGATTCAGAACGCTTGGAGCATTTGCTGTGCTTGCGTTGAACGAAGAGCAGGAAGCATTAGAAAGAGAGTTGTGTCGTTACATCAAGCTCTATTTGGGAACTATAGTCCATTTCATCTGCTAAGGCATAGAATCCTTTAGGGAGTGCTGAGATAGGAAATTCGGAAGAAGTATTACAGGAGGATTCAGAAGAGCTGGAATAATGATGCAAGCTATCAGAAGATTGGTTGGTGGGTTGTTCGACACCTGTGGTTGCTTGGGTACAATCTATTGATGTCAATACTTTTGTCTCGGCAATAGACTTATGGCGAGGTATCCTTTGAGTTGCATTTAGTATATCTGGGGTCGGTGTGTTCGGCTTTAGAAATTCAGTGTTTTATATTTAAGCGAGTAATCTTTGCCTTGGTGCTTAATATTTGTTTCTGTTTAGGGATATCTTTTATCTTTTTCAGGAGTTGGAGTAATGGTGGGAGACCGATTAGGGGACAAAGACGCAGGCCTCTTATGTGAGTTTGGTGAACTCATCGGGAAGATATGGGGCAGAGTTTCTTGGCAGGAAAACCTCTCCAAGATATGTGGAGGATGAACAGACCTTGTCTCATTGCTGGTCAGTTGAAAGCTAGCACTCGGGGTAGGGCTGTTGACGGCATTATGGGCGGTAGATTGGATTGAAGACTGTTTTTTGACTGTTTGAGTAGTTGGCAATATAGGAAGTGCAGGCGATCAGGGTACAGTAACTGCTTGAGTCTCGCTGGGATTGAGGGGAAGAGTTCTGCTGGAATAGAGTTGTGTCGGTGGGTTGACAAGCGGAGACGGATGGGGGGAGCCGCTTCAATTGTGGCATAGGATTGAATTGATCTTGTAGGATACTTGTCTTTGAGCTAGTGTAAAGCATCTCTCCTGCTCAATTTTTGTATGGTGCATAACTCCAAAACTTCATGTTCAAACAGGCAAGACAGCATTAAAGGAAAGAGGCACTGTGGGGTCCTCCACAGTTTTTGTAGAGTTGTGTGTTTTCATAGGGAATGTGAAGTTCTTCTCCACAAACTGCTCATATATCAAGCAGTCCCCTACAGTATTTTCGGGGATGACCAAACCAAAAGGAACGTCTGGGTCGGGGAATAAACACACGAACAGTATAGCTTGTAAACCCAATTTTCACCTTAGTAGGTGGAAAAGAGGTGTTAAAAGTCAGCAGTAAACGAGGATTTGGGCTGTCAGGCTAGTCCCGACCTGGGGGAAATCTGTAAACGTTAGTAACAGGAAATCTTTTCTGCTGTAATTTCTTAGAATGACACCAATATCTTCGTCTTTCTGTTCTAAAGAGTAAATGGTGCTTTTGGGTGTGTTTCTTATTTCATCAGGAATGGAAATAAAAAAAAAATGTTTCCGAGAAAAGTTAAAGATGACAAGATAGAACTTTGATTCCGGGTAGTAGCATGAACGAGAAGGGATTCATTCCTCATTAACGTGACTGGGGGGGTGTCTTTAACTCCTTATGCAGGCTTTCTGAAGTGCATCTCTAAGAATGATGATTCTTTGCTCAGTAAGAGCTTTGAAGGTGATGGATAGCAATAAGTAGTGCATCGAAAATGTTGTGTCAGCTGGTAGTCCCTGAGGGGAAGCAGCATATGGAGAAAACAATTGAGAACGACTTGGAAGGGCGGCACCTTTTCGGGGTTGCCCCAACCGTTTAGACACCTGGGATGTCGAGGGCGTGCCAGGCAACTGATCGCCGGGGATAGATATAGGCCTTCCAGGTGAAGTGAAAGGAATCACGGCATTAAAATTCCAAGTACAATTCAGAAGAGTAAGTCCATTAATCGGTGCGGGATCGGTAATCATCAAATCCATTAATTTCCGAGGCGAATTAGGGTTTTCCATGGTATATTAAATCAAAGGTATTCCCACCTCATGGGTGTCGAGCCATATGAAGTTTGTGCCCGGAGGACAGAGCTAAGCGGCGAAGAGTCTCTTACTATAGATGTTCCAAAGGGGTCAGGCGAAAAGACCCAAACCTGGTGCTAGATCATGTGCACCGAATCACGAAAGGGTGATGCGGCCAGGTGTCCCTCCCATAAGGAAGGATGTCATCGGCGTTCATCTACCTCTCTGGCAAAAGAAAAGAAGAAAAAAAATGTGGTAGAAGAAGTGGAATGAAAAAACAGACAATTAATATGAAAAATGAAGGGAAAGGAAAGACTGAAAGATTACATACGTGACAAACGCAAATGCACATACTAGTGCTGGTGCGGGAGGGATGCATGAAGTCCCTCTACTATTGGTTCTTATCACTATGCCATGTTCTAGGTTGTATAGTATG
Organism: Trachelipus rathkii; assembly: GCA_015478945.1. NCBI lineage: Eukaryota > Metazoa > Arthropoda > Malacostraca > Isopoda > Trachelipodidae > Trachelipus > Trachelipus rathkii. The sequence continues at coordinate 10,046 of JABUQX010062507.1, read as the reverse complement.
AGCATAACACCATAATAAGAATCAAAACCTCCCCCCCCTCTGCGGGGAGTTTTCTAATATAATAATCCATTCTATATATCCTCTTGAGTTATAAATAAATCCAACTTTTAAAGAAAAAAAAAATTTTCTGCATTAATCTACTTCTATTTACTTAAAGCATCTCTTCTTTTCTCCATTGTATTAACACAAATATTGAAAGTAAAAATACAAAAGTATGTGCAAAGTCAATGAAACTCTCCACTGCTTTCAAGCAAAGGTGAATGAACTTTAATTTAAAAATATATTTGCTTTCATAAAGAAAAACAGAAAGCAGATGAACAACAATGAATAATAAGGAAAATATTTGTACTTTTTAAGCATTATAATATATATATATATATATATATATATATATATATATATATATATATATATAGATAATATATATATATATATATATATAATATATATATATATATATAATATATTATATATATTATATAAGATAGTATATATATATTAAGATAAATAAGTTTATAGACTATATATATTATATATTATTAATATGATAATATATATATTATATGATTATATTATAATTATATATATATATTATAGTATATATATATTATATATATAATATAGTATTATATATATATAGATAGGATAATAACTCTTGCGATCACCCATCTTATCTCCCCAAGACTGGGGGTAAGGGGTGCGTGACATGCACTGAAAAACCGAAAAGTAGGTAGAAGAATATTGACGCAAGTCGAAAAGAGAGCCCAGCCTTTTAGCATCACCTTGATACCCTTAAGTGGAGAACTCGTCGCAGTCAGAAAATCAACCCCAGAGCTTCACGGAGGCGACTGAGCGATGGACCCTCACTGTTGGCATCTCGTCAAGGTAGGGTTCATCCCTTGGCCCAGCTAAGCCACAACTATACCTCCTCACAAAGCCCCGCCATTCACTCCTATTATGGCACCTTTCTTTCGCCGTTCTAGCCAAAGGCTCACAGTCCTCTCGCTTCAGGCATTCCTTTACTGACTCAATCCACTTTTTCTTCGGTCTCCCAATCGATCGACTCCTATCACTCTCATCACTATGTACATATACGCTTAACCAGCCGACTATCATCCATCCTCTCCACATGACCAAACCATCTCAATGTACTTTCATTTATTCTCCCATTTACTCCTTTCTTCTCACCACACAACTCCATAATGGGTTCATTCCTCATTTTATCAATTCTTTTCACACCTAACACGCCCCTAAGATTGTCCATCTGAACACGTTGTACTTTGGATCTATACCTTTTATTCCAGACCATAGTTTCACTACTATACATTAACACAGGTAACAACATTCCCTCGTGTAAGACGCTAGCGCACTCGAGATTTAATCCCTTAACATCCACCAAGTATTTAATTGCACCAGCCACCTTCCTACCTTTCACAACTTTCCTACTACACTCTGCATTATCTGTTTCATTTTCATTCAACATATATCCTAAATATTTAACCTCATACACTTGTTCCGTTTGCTCACCATCCAACATAACTTCGCACCGAATACTGTCCTCGCTCACAACTATAACCTTACTCTTATCTACGTTTACTTTCAAACCCCTCATTATACACACCCTGCCAAATCCCTCTACCAATCCTCTCAAACTCTTTTCTTATTCGCCACACAAAACCAAATCATCCACATATAATAGGTAGGGAACCTCCACTCTCTTCCATTCTCCATCGTTCTAACACCTTCCCCTTCCACCCCCACCTTTAATCCTTTATAACCCCATCCATATATAACTTGAATAAGCAAAAAGACATAACACATCTCTGCCTCACTCTGCTATTAATATTAAACCTATTATGTTGCAAATCCATAAAACCTAAAAACAATTTATTCTTCTTCTCTTTCATTTTCTCAATCATTTGTTTCAATGTAAAAGATTTGATCCACACATCCTCTACCACTTCTAAAGGTACCTGTGTCTTCCACCAACAGTCCTTCAAGCACTCGACCAACTTTTCGACCAAAATACCAAGCCTATCTATATCTTCCCAAACAACACTCAATAAGCTAAATTTCCCTATAATTCCTACAGTTACTCTTATCCTCCCTACCCTTATATAAGGGTACTACTATTACTGCTCTCCTCCAATCCATCGGAATTATAACCTCCATAAACGCTTTGTTACACAATCCAAATCCACTCAATTATCATCTCGCCTCCGTTCTTAATTATTTGACTAGTAATTTCATCTATACCTGCAGATTTACCATTCTTCAACTTCCTCACTCTACCCATACCTCCTCCTTACTAATTGACCTCATCCCCAAAATACCTTATTCCTTCTTGCACCAACAAAACCACACACATTCACTATCACATCTTATACTGCCAATATTTATGCAGATTTTCGAAGTGTTCCCTTCACCACTCTCCTCGCAATCCATTTTGCTCAGTTATGGAAAAGACCACCATGGGCGGTAGGCAGGGGGTGCAGGGGGGGCACTTTTTTTTTTTTGGCCCCCCCCCCTCCTAACGAATCTTGGCG
>JABUQX010062506.1:32500-40000 GCA_015478945.1 Trachelipus rathkii | reverse complement strand
TTTTTCATATTAGTATGATTCATTTCGCATTACATTTATTTGAACGCATAGATTAAATCACTGTAATTACACACCTCTTTAGGCTAAGCTTTTATTTAATCTCCCACCAAACTAATTAATAGTTACCTGAATATGGCTGCTATTATTTAATAATCATAGATTTATGCTGTGTCCACTACACTGAACTCTCCCAAACTTTAACACGCGAGGAGACTGAGGCAGGCGGTATTTAGTTTTTCTATGTTAAGGGGCAGCTTGAGAACACGGCAGAGAGGAAGTCGGTCACACTTAAAACCTGGGGCACGTAGCAAGAAAGAGACCCAAAAACGACCCGTTATACACAGTTCGCAGGTAAGAGCTGCCATGAGTGAAAACTCGATGGAGCCGCCAATCCTCTCCACGTGCATAAAGAGCACTCTTGCATGAAATCCAGAATTCCTCTTCACACACTGAATCCAAAACCTATATTACTTCTAGGGAAGAATACATAAATTTCCTAAGCCCTTTTCATTTTACACACTAAAAGCCCTTCTCCACAGCATTCCTTATGCCATCCAAGCTCTCTAACGTAGGTAAAATCCCAGACACATCATCGCACACCTTAAATTGCTGTCCACTAGCTTTCCATCTTCGTGAATCTACATGCTCGCAGCTAATACAGTCATATAAATTCTGCACTATTTACATTATCTTCTGACATTTCCCCCATGCTCCTATACTTGCACATATGAAGATATCATATAGAGGAGGAAGCGTCTAGTAAGTTTATAAACTCAATGTCAAGGCATGTATGTTACCCGTTTGTATGCCTGACCGTATTACAGAAGTAATATAAGAACTCGAATGTTCTTGTTTATAATTAGGTAGTATTTATACGGGTAATATTATTATATATATATATAGTATATATATTATCTATATATTCATACTATAGCACGTCAATAGTATTATTATTAATAATAAGATATATTGTTAATAATGATAGATATCATAACTATAATACTATAATTATTATACTATTATTGATCGGCCAGATGTACGGTAAATAGTATTTCTTACACTATGATGATGACCGATCCATAAGGGGGCTAGGTACAAAAAGTCCAATCAGGGAAACACTCCGAAGTTAAAGATGCGTTTCCATCATTCACTAATCCTGAACCAGTCTGAAACACATTTACCGACTCAAGCCGAGACTAGCACCCTTCTATGAACTAGACATACATTGCTGTCATCACCTAAATGACAGTAACCGACCCCCGGTAGTTGAAGGAGTCGAGCCGAGGCGCTGGAGATGCTGTCACAGCTGCTATTCATTATGCCAGACTAGGATGCTTTATATTAATACCGTATCATATAGCAATATTATATACTTATCATATAGTATACCTAAGTAGTCCGATATATAATGAGTGATCATAATGAGTCATTGCCCTACTGGTATATATTATATATAGTGATATGATATAGATTGTATATCACCTCTCATGCACTCCTAGCTCTATTATTAGGGGATGTTAGAATGCTGCCTTTGGGAACCCTCTACTATGCACTCCTTTGGCAAATCTTTATCAAAGCTTTTTATGCTACATTTTGGTGTTACATTCTTCGTCGCTCGATTGCGTAGAAATTTGCCGGCCAAGCCACAATCGGTTTTAAAAATTCAGTAATTATTGAGAAGATGTCTCAAACATTGTGAATTACGAAAGTTTCCATTAATTTTCTTAATGGAAACTTTCGAAAGTGCAGGAAAGAATCAGGTAAGCGTGTGCAGACATAACAGCAGATGAATGCCGGTCGGTGGCAATGTCCATTTTACGCAGGTCCCGTGCATGTATCAGGGCTGGGAGGGTCGCACTTTGAATACCTATTGTGACCTGTATCTGTTGTATCATGATGTCCTGAATAAAAAAATGTAATAGTGTTGTTTATTGGGAATCCTGTGTCGCATACCGCATTCCCACCCTCTTAGATTGGCTCCATCGCTAATAACTCTGTAATGAGGCGTTACCGAGAATATATGTATAGAGTATTTTGCTCCTATTTTCAATCAATGTACCCGTATATGAAGTGGCGCCGTTTCATTCTGGGACACCCTGTATATATATATATATATATATATATATATATATATATATCTTATATATATATAATATATATATATATATATATATATATATATATATATATATATATATAAATATATAAATAATATAATATATATATATATATATATATATATATATATATATATATATATATATATATATATATATATATATATATATATATATATATATATATATATATATATATATATATATATATATAACGCTATACCTCCTATATATATATATTTATTTGCTATGTATAAATATATATATATATATATATATATATATATATATATATATATATATATATATATATATATATATATATCAAGGGCGCTCCTCATAGGTGTTATGTGTTGCGCCGCACACCCTATAAAAGCTAATTACTTTTTTAATTACACTTCAGATATTAGGAAATATCTGTTCAAATGAAGATAGTTTTGTACACAATTATTCAATAAAATATTTAAAAAATAAATGCTCTTAAACTTCCAATTCACTTATTTTATACAGTACCGTATCAGAAAAGAAGCTTTTCATGTGCGCTAAAAAATTTGAACTCCCTATTTCCCATTCCGTCTATGTTATTTCACGCTCACTCTCTCGCTCTCATTTTTCTATTTTTGAAATACGTGAAAATTGTGCGCTGAAAATTTAGCACATGGATTTTGGCTGGCATAGAGATTTATATATATATATATATATATATATATATATATATATATATATATATATATATATATATCTATACTTTATTTTTATTTTTATTTTTATATTATTTATATATATATATATATATATATATATATATATATATATATATATATATATATATATTTATATATATATATATATATATATATATCGTCTGTATAACTTAAAGAAGAAAATTAAATATATATATATATATATATATATATATATATATATATATATATATATATATATATTTATATAATATAATATATAATAATATATATATATATCTTCTATATATAACTAATAATAACAATAATAATATGTATATGTAATGTAATAATGTATATATATAATAATATATATATATATATTTTTATATATATATATATATATATATATATATATATATATATATATATATATATATATATATAAATATATATATATATATATATATATATATATATATATATATATGTATATATATATATATAATATATATATATAATAATATAATATATATATATATATATATATATATATATATAATATATATATATATATAATAACAATAATAATAATAAATAATATATATATAATATATATATATATATAATATATATGTAATAATAATATATATATATATAGACACGTATATATATATATATATATATATATATATATATGATAGCAAAAAGCTGGAAAATAAATAGATTGAAAGAAGTGCGACTTTAAATGGGTTTAAATTACAACTGACATTTTAGAATGGATTCCTTTCCCACTTATAAATAAAAGGTTTGGCTGTCTGTTTGTGCCTGTGTGTATGCGTATATATGCGAGTGCCTCAGGTCTTTCCCCATACATAAAATATATGTTAATGTTGATATGCTTCACTCATCAACTTTAAACCCGCTTAACGTAGAATATGTTACGTAAAGCGGAGCAAATAACATAAACAAAAATAATACAATTCTAAAAAGCGACTCTTTTTAACACATGTAGAGGAAATGCACGAATTCATAATAGTTTTTTTAAAAAACTATTTACGCACTTGCACACATATAGAAACCCACACAACTTACTTGGAAACGTCACAGAGAAAGAAACAAATAAAAAGATGAAAGAAGAAGAAGGAAGAAATGCAGAGAAGTAAAGTTTGAATTAGATTAAATGTCAATAATTAAAGTGTGTTTGAAAGGTGAGAGATTCAAACGGTTTGGAATTGCTTTTAAATATTTATTCCTGTAATAAAGCTTTTCTTGTTTTTCTTTTTGGGATTTGGATTTGAAAAGTCTTTTTTTGCTCTTTGTTTGTTTCTTCTCTATTCTTTTCTGGAAGGTCTCATTGTTTGTTCGCCTCATTTCTTTTCTTCTCCTTTATTCTTTGCAAAGCAAGAGGGAAGAATTAGTCTAATTGTAAAGAATATTTGCTTTTTCTTCTCTCTCTCTCTATCTCATTTTCTACATAAGTGATGTATGTCACACCCCCATTAAAATTGATATCCTCATCCGAATTTAAAATAATTCTACAGTTTTGGGAAAATTCTTGAATACTGAAAGATTTGGGCACTCTGGAAACCGTATTCACTCTGGGTACTATGTACAATCTGGGTACTCTGACTGATCTATGAAATCTGGGCAATCTGGACTTTCAGGGCAATATTTGTACTCTGTCATATCTGGGCAATCTTGGCACTACAATTTTTTGTATGATATAAAAATCGCTGCCAAGAATAGAACTAAACTAAGCTTACAAGACCACAATCTTAAACCTTTTTAAATTCGTTTTTACGATTATTCTAAATTTGATTTTATGTGGCAAATAGAAAGGTGTAGTTTAACATAACGTAATTAAAATAGAGAATAGCTTGCCATATTCCCAGGGCCTAGATTTTAATTGGTTTACAGGAACATGACTTCAGAAACAAAAAATTAAATTAATCTTTTTATTTAAAAATGAAAAGAAAAAATATTTAAAATGAGACTCGTCATGCTTTTACCACTGTGCTCTCTATTTTGTTTAGGAAATGAATATATATATATATATATATATATATATATATATATATATATATATATATATATATATATATATATATATATATATATATATATATATATATTAGGAAATATATATACTTTAACAGGAAAAGAGATCCGAGCAACTGGGACACTCAGATGGGACACTTGTCCCACAGATTTGTTATGGAATTGTTATGAACAAAATAACGTAATATACTTTATTAAAACACAACAAAATTAATTAAAAAATGAAGCAAAATAATCTGCTAAAATATTTAAATTATTTTAAATATAAAAATATCTTTAATATTTTTTACATTTGAAAAATATTATAAATTAAATTCCTTCATTATAAAAGACAAAGATATTACCTTGTCAATTGTAATATAAAACCAAATGTCAAATACTTTGAATTTAATTAATTAAATCCCCCGTATATATATATATATATATATATATATATATATATATATATATATATATATATATATATATATATATATAAAAAAATATAATATATATATATATATATATATATATATATATATATATATATATATATATATATATATATATATATATATATATATATATATATATATATATTAATATATACATAGAAAAAATAATATATATATCTATCTATATATATATATAATATATATATATTATATATATATATATATATATATGACAACAAAAAGCTGGAACATAAATAGATTGAAAGAAGTGCGACTTTAAATGGTTTTAAATTACAATTGACATTTAGAATGGCTTCCTTTCCCACTTATAATTAAAAGCTTTGACTGTCTGTTTGTGCTTGTGTGTATGCGTATATATGCTCGTGCCTCAGGTCTCTCCCTATGCATAAAATATATTAATGTTGATAAGCTTCGGGCATCAACTCTAAACCCACTTAACGTAGAATATGTTACGTAAAGCGGAGCAAAACACAAACAAAAATTATACAATTCTAAAGAGCTATTCTTTTTAACACATGTAGAGGAAATACATGAATTCATAATAGCCTTTTTTGCAACTACTTACGTACATGCACACATATAGAAACCTACGCAACTTACGTGAAAACGTAACAGAAAAAGAAACAAATAAAAAGATGAATGAAGAAGAAGAAAGAACTGCATAGGAGTCACAAAGTTTGAATTAGATTAAATGTCAATACTTAAAGTGTGTTTGAAAGATGAGAGATTCAAACGGTTTTGAGTTGCTTTATATATATTTATTCCTGTAACAAAGCTTTTCGTGTTTTTCTTTTTTGGGATTTGGATTTGAAAGTTCTTTTTTTGCTTCTCTTTGTTTGTTTCTTCTACATTCTCTTCTGGAAGGTCTCAATGTTTTTTCTTCTCATTTCTCTTCTACTCATTTATTCTTTGCAAAGCGAGAGGGAAGAACTAGTCTAATTGTAAAGAATATTTGCTTTTTTCTTCTCTCTCTCTATCTCATTTTGTACATTAGTTATGTATGTCACACCCGCATTAAAATTGATATCCTCATCCGAATTAAAATAAATTCTACAGTTTTGGGAAAATTCTTGATTATTGAAAGATTTGGGCACTCTGGAAACCGTATTCACTCTGATTACTATGTACAATCTGGGTACTCTGACAGCTCTGGGAAATCTGGGTAATCTGGACTTTCTGGGCAATTTTTGTTCTCTGTCACATCTGGGCAATCTTGGCACTACAATTTTTTATATGGTATAAAAATCGCTGCCTAGAATCGCAATTAAACTAAGCTTAAATTAAAGACCACATATTAAAACCTTTATAAATTCGTTTTTGCGATTAATCTAATTTTTATGTTATGTTGCAGATTGAAGTGTGTAGTTTAATATGACATAATTAAAATAGAGAATATCTTGAAATGTTCCCAGGTGCTAGATTTTAATTGGTTTACAGGAACATGACTTCAGAAACAAAAAATTAAATTAATTTTTTTGTTTAAAAATGAAAAGGAAAAATATTTAAAATGAAACACGTTATGTTTTTACCACTGTGTTCTCTATTTTTTTTTGAAAATAAATATATACTTTAACAGGAAAAAGAGATCCGAGCAACTTGGACACTCAGTTGATACGCTTGTCCCACAGATTAGTTATGGAATTGTTATGAACAAAATTATATAATACATACTTTATTAAAACATCGCAAAATTAATTAAAAAATGAAGTAAAATAATCTGCCAAGATATTTAAGTTATTTTAAATATAAAAATATTTTTAATATTTTTTATATTTGAAAAATATTATAAATTAAATTCCTTCATTATAAAAGACAAAGATATTACCTTGTCAATTTTAAAATAAAACCAAATTTCAAATACTTTGAATTTAATTAATTAAATACGAAAACCCGTATATATATATATATATATATATATATATATATATATAATATATATATATATGCGTATATTTAAGGCTTAATAAATATATATTTATATATATAAAACTTTCAATATATATATAATAAGAATATATATAATAATAATATATAATCTATGCAATCGATATGTATTTGGAGGTGGAAGAAGATAAGCGACATGCATTCAACAATAATAATAAAAAAAAAAAATAAAAAAAATTATATATATATATATATATATATATATATATATATATATATATATATATATATATATATATA
>JABUQX010062506.1:7500-25000 GCA_015478945.1 Trachelipus rathkii | reverse complement strand
ATGTATGTCATATCGGCATTAAAATTGATATCGTCATTCGAATTTAAAATAATTTTACAGCTTTAGAAAAATTCTTGACTACTGAATGGTTTGGGCACTCTTGAAACACTATCCACTCTGGGTACTATGTTCAATCTTTGTACTTTGACCCCTCTGTCCTATCTGAGTACTCTTGCCTCTTTGAGCAATTTGGATACTCTATCCCATTTGGGCAATCTCGGAACTCAAATTTTATATATGATATAAAAATCGCTGCAAAGAATCATAATTAAACTAAATTTACAATTGAAAACCACAAAGGAAACCATTTTTAAATTCGTTTTTATGGTTATTCTGATTTTTATATTATGTGGCGGATAGAAGGGTGTAGTTTAATATAACAAAATTAAAAAATTAAAATAGAGAAGAGCTTTCCATGTTCTCAGGTATAATATTTTATTTGGCTTACATGAACATGACACCAGGAACATGAGACTTAATATGGAAAATGAGACCATCATGTTTTATCACTGCTTTCTCTATTTTGTTTTCGAAATGAATTTCCTTTAACAGGAAAAAGAGATCCGAGCAACTGGGACGATCAGTTGGGACACTTGTCCCAAAGACTCGTTATGGAATGATATGAGCAAAATTATATGATAGATAATTTATTAAAACATCAAAAAATTAATTAAAAAATAGAGCAAAAATAATCTGCCAAAATATTTAAATTATTTTAAGTCTAAGAATATTTTAAATATTTTAGATATTTTAAAAATATTTTAAATTAAATTCCTTCATTATAAAAGACAAAGATATTACATTGTAAATTTGGTTCATGTCGATTATCCGCTTTCAGTTAAGCTCAAGACAATTTTCTTAAAAAATCTATGTAATCGGATAAAGTGTTGAAAGATCTCTTGGTGCCACATGCGTGTTTTTTCTTTTTTTAAACAATCCCGAGTGAAATAAATAATAAAATAAAAATAAATTGCATTAAATATACGCTAAGTAAAGGTTATGTTAAAGTTTGGTTAGTTACATATATTTAAACTTTATTTACATTAAGTAAATGTTACGTTACAGTTTACATAGATTTGAATTTTTTTTAAATATTTTTAGTGGTGTAAAGCTGCTTTAATAGTAAAGTTTCAATTTGATTTTACGCCTTTTTACTTCAATTTTATGAAATGTGTTCGAATTCATACAATCATATGTATATGGAGGTGGAAGCGGATAATCGACATGATCCGTAAATTTTAATTTATATAACCAAATGGAAAATACTTTGAATTTAATTAATTAAATCCGATAACCCATATATATATATATATATATATATATATATATATATATATATATATATATATATATATATATATATATATATATATATATATATAACATATATATATATATATATATATATATATATATATATATATTAAAATATATATATATATATTAATATAATACAATATAATATATATATATATATATATATATATATATATATATATATATATATATATATATATATAAATTTTTTTACAGTTGTCCACCACTCACCGGGCAATATATATATATATATATATATATAAATATATATATATATATATATATATATATATCATTTGTATATATATATATATATATATATATATATATATATATCTAATATCTATATATATATATATATATATATATATATATATATATATATATGCTATATATATATATATATATATATATATATATATATATTATATATATATATATATATATATAGACATATATATATACAATATATATATATTCTCTTTCTATATATATTTTTATATATATATATATATATATATATATATATATATATATATATATATATATATATATATATATATATCTATAACCTAAATATATATATATATATATATATATATATATATCTTGCCAAAAATGCATAACTTTTGTCAATCTGCCTTTCCTCCACTTCCCCATTTGCTCTGACGGTTCTGTTGCTAACTACTCCTACTGGTTTCAATCTCTTCGGCCTCCTTTTTTCATCTAATTCTACCTGGACGATTCCGGCATCACCCCTCCTCCTACTTCTTATCCTCTCAGGTTTCCTATGCCTCTTCCGTGATTACGTATGATTGGGGTGCATGAGATTGTGATAGCTATGAATGTCAGGAATGCTAGTGGGCCAGATGGCATTCCTCCCCGTGTTTTGAGGAGTGTGCTTCTGAGCTGGCTGTCCTCGTTCAACTCTACTCTCATGCCTTAATACTAGTACATTTCCTCAGTGCTGGGAGGAAGCACGCATATATCCAGCCAATCCCGAAAAAGAGGTAGCCGCTCTGATCCTTCAACTTCGTCCTAGCTTTCTCCAGTTGTATTCTATCTAGAAATCACTTTGAAACTCTTCTTAACTCTCATTTCTTGGATCATCTGGAGTCTCATTTCCTTCTTTCAGATCACCAGCATGGCTTTCGACGCTCGAGGTCAACTGGTGACATACTATCCTATCTAACTAATTTATGGTCTTCTGCCCTTAGGGACTATGGGAATCTTGTGTGGTGGCGCTCGACATATCGAAAAGGCTTTTGATCGAGTATAGCATGCGTCGCTACTCTCTAAGTTCCCCTCCTTTGGGTTTCCTCCTTCTCTTTGCTTGCTCTTGTCAAGTTTTCTTTCTGGTCGCTCCATATCAGCACACGTTGAAGGAGCGACTTCTTCCTCCTGTCCTGTTAATTGTGGTGTTCCTCAAGGTTCTGTTTTATCTCCAACCTTCTTCTTACTTTTCATCAACGACCTCCTCAGCTGTACTTCTAACTCTGTTCACTCTTATGCCGACGACTCAACTCTCCATTCTTCCACTCGTTTTAAATCTGCTCCCTCTTTTGCATCTAGAGTTGCCTCTCGTCTTCAGCTTTCCGATTCTATTCTTGCCGACCTGGATGGGATTTCTTGGTAGGGCCACCGAAACCTTGTGAAATTCAACTCTTTGAAAACTCAACTTCTTTACATCTCCCTCTCAGAAACACCTCCTAGCTTTCCTATTTTTTCGACGGTTCTAACGTCTCACCTGTTGACAACATAAACAATCTTGGTCTGAACATAAACAAAAAATTGTCTTGGAAACCTCATATCACAATGGTTGCTAAGGTGAACTCAAAGAAGCTGGGAGTTCTGTTCAGGTTGCGGAATTTTTTTCTTCTGCACAGCTACTACAGTTATATAAGGGCCTTATTCGCCCTTGTTTGGAGTACTGTTCTCACATCTCGGGGGGCTCCGGCTCCACCCTTCTATTGGATAGAGTTGAGTCTAAAGCTAAGAGACTAATAAACTGGCCCCTACTTTCAAACTCTCTTGACCCTCTATTTCTGCGACGTGACGTTGGGGCACTATCTCTTTTCTATAGGTACTACAACGGTAGATGCTCATGGGAGTTGGCCGCTCGCATTCCACCTCCATTGCGTCACCCTCGTAATACAAGGGGTGCCTTGCTCTCGCATAAATTTTGCGTGAGCATCAAAAATCCCACACTCGTTCGTTGTGGTGCCTCCTTCTTTCCAGACACTTCTGTTCTTTGGAACTCCTTGACATCTTCTGTTTTTCCAACTGTATTTAATCTTCCTCTCTTTAAAACCCACGTCTGCGCTCACCTAAGAGATTTGCGTTAGGCTTGGGTGAATTTTCATGTATTTTATTTCTTGCCCCCTATTTGAAAAGGGCCCAGCCCGTGAGTGGTGGTAATCTGCAAATATATATATATATATATATATATATATATATATATATATATATATATATATATATATATATATATTTACTTTTATATATATTATATATATATATATATATATATATATATATATATATATAATCTTATATATATATATATAGGTCCTATTCTGTTTTACGACTCCGTCAGTTTTGATTTTTTTTAATATATTGCTACTATATGATACTAACAATGAATTTCAGTGGTAACGGACATGATTCAAAAGTTCGAAATATTTTAAATAATTTTTTAAAAAATCACATTTATGTTAAATATTTTTTCAAAACTACAATATCTTGAAAGGTACAACACTTACAGAAAAACCAATTACATATTTGGAATCAGCGCATAAAGCCTATTACAAAAATGTAAAAAAATTAAAATATATATAAATATATATTTAGGGGCTCGAGCCGACGGGGTACAGAGGGGGGGACGTTTTCCATACTCAGTAGGGGAGGGGCAAAGGAACCCCCGCGACACCCAAATATCAAAGAGCGAGGGTTCAGGAGACCCTCCCTGGAGGGGAAGAAATAGTCCTACCCTGTCGTTCCCCGGAAGGCCGAGAGACCCCGGCTCTTGCCATCTTTGCGGTTTACCCTTGGGAATTCCTTTAATTTGAAAAACACCCCCCCAAAAAAAAAAAAAAATATTACTAAAAAATTTGTTTGCTAAAAAATTATTTAAAATATTTCGAACTTTTGAAGCATGTCCGTTACCACTTAAATTCATTGTTAGTATCACATACTAGCAATATATTAAAAAAAAATACAAAAACAAAAACAAAAAGTTAAAACTGATGGAGTCGTAAAAATGGAAAAAGATCCTATATATTTTTGAATCATGCCCGTTACCACTTAAATTGATTGTTAGCATCATATAATAGAAATATATTAAAAAAAAAAAAAAAAAAATTCAAAACTGACGGAGTCATAAAACAGATAAGGTCATATATATATATATATATATATATATATATATATATATATATATATATATATATATATATATATATATATATATATATATATATATATATATATATATTATATATATATATATATATATATATATATATAATATATATATATATATATATATATATATATATATATATATATTATAATATATAATAATAATATATATATATATATAATATGTATATATATATATATATATATATATAATAATAATAATATATAATAATATAGTTATAATACATATCATATATCTCTACATTTATATAATAATATATATATATATATATATATCATATATATATATATAATATATATATATATATATATATATATATATATATATATATATATATATATATATATATTAGCTTTATATTAATTTTTTTATTATATCTTATAAAAAAAAAAAATTGCTTACAAAAGTAATTAAATTTTTTTTTTTTAAATTGAATTGTTGATAATCGTGTAAAACTTGACTATTGAAAAAAATATGCTTTTGATATATAAATTAACTTATCTTACTGTCTCTATACTTTTATTATTAATTAATAATAAATTAAATGAGAATTCTGTAATTAAATTTTCTGAAAGTTACTAATCTAACTGTAACCTATTATTTTAACGTAGCAAACTTAAATATAGTGAAATTCTTGAAATTGTGTATTTATTTTTTAAATTTTATTCCACAGTATGCCCTTATTTATACTATATCCCGCAAAAAAATTTCTAAAGTATAACATACGATATAATATCTATATATATATATATATATATATATATATATATATATATATATATATATATATATATATATATATACATATATATATATATATATATATATACCTATATATATATATATATATACATATATAATATATATATATATATATTTATTTATATAAAATATATATATATATATATATATATATATATATATATATATATATATATATATATATATATATATATATATATATATATATATATATATATATATATATATATATATATATATATATATATATATATATATATATATATAATATATATATATACATATATGTGATAACAAAAAGCTGGAAAATAAATAGATTGAAAGAAGTGAGACTTTAAATGGTTTTAAATTACAATTGACATTTTAGAATGGCTTCCTTTCCCACTTTTAAATAAAAGCTTTGACTCTCTGTTTGTGCTTGTGTGTATGCATATATATGCGCGTGCATCAGGTCTCTCCCTATACATAAAACATGTTAATGTTGATAAGCTTCGGGCATCAACTTTAAACCCACTTAACGTAGAATATGTTACGTAAAGCGGAACAAAACAAAAACAAAAATAATACAATTCTAAAAAGCGACTCTTTTTAACATATGTTGAGGAAATACATGAATTCATAATAGCTTTTTTTAACTATTTACGTACATGCACACATATAGGAACCTACACAACTACGAGAAAACGTTACAGAAAAAAAGAAACAAATATAAAGATGAAAGATAAAGAAGAAAGAACTGCAGAGGAGTCACAAAGTTTGAATTTGATTAAATGTCAATATCTAAAGTGTGCTTGTAAGATGAAAGATTCAAACGGTTTTGAGATGCTCTATAAATATTTATTCCTGTAATAAAGCTTTTCATGTCCTTCTTTTTTTGGATTTGGATTTGGAAGGTCTTTTTTTACTCTTTGTTTGTTTCTTCTCTCTTCTCATTGTTTTCTCGTCTCTTTTCTCTTCTTCTCATTCATTCTTGCAAAGCGAGATGGAAGAACTATTCTAATTTTGAAGAATATTTTCTCTTTCTTCTCTTTCTTCCATTCTCATTTATTTATACTAGTGGTCTATGTCACGGCCGCATTAAAATTTATATTCTCATCTGAAATTAAAATAATTCTACAGTTTTGGAAAAATTCTTGACTACTGAAAGGTTTGGGCATTCTGGAAACACTATCCACTCTGGGAACTATGTTCTATCTCGGTCCTCACTCCTCTGGGCAATCTGGGTACTATGTCCTCTGTGGGCAATTTGGGTACCCTGTCCTTTCTGGACCATCTTGGCACTCCAATTTTAAATATGATATAAAAATCGCTGCGAAGAATCGATGAAAGATAAAGAAGAAAGAATTGCAGAGAAGTAACAAAATTTGAATTAGATTAAATGTCAATACTTAAAGTGTGTTTAAGATGAAAGAATCAAACGGTTTTGAGTTGCTCTATAAATATTTATTCTTGTAATAAAGCTTTTCGTGTTTTTCTTTTTGGGATTTGGATTTGAAAGGTCTTTTTTTGCTCTTTGTTTGTTTCTTCTCTATTCTTTTCTGGAAGGTCTCATTGTTTGTTCGCCTCATTTCTTTTCTTCTCATTTATTCTTTGCAAAGCAAGAGGGAAGAACAAGTCTAATTGTAAAGAATATTTTTTTTCTCTCTGTATCTCATTTTCTACATTAGTAATGTATGTCACACCCGCATTAAAATTGATATCCTCATCCGAATTTAAATAAATTCTACAGTTTTGGGAAAATTCTTGAATACTGAAAGATTTGGGCACTCTGGAAACCATATTCACTCTGGGTACTATGTACAATCTGGGTACTCTGACCGCTCTGGGAAATCTGGGTAATCTGGACTTTCTGAGCAATTTTTGTACTCTGTCACATCTGGGCAATCTTGGTACCACAATTTTTTATATGGTATAAAAATCGCTGCCTAGAATCGCAATTAAACTAAGCTTACAATTGAAGACCATAAATTAAAACCTTTTTAAATTCGTTTTTGCGATTAATCTAATTTTTATGTTATGTTGCAGATTGAAGGGTGTAGTTTAATATGACTCTAGGTTCTTCTTAAAATTCATTAAATACAGTTTCGCTTGTTTTTGTCCTCATCGGATAAATAGATTTTCTTTTATAATATTTATGGGAGGAAACGTCATGTCAGGTTACTTTTTTTGTCTTAATGTTCTTTCTTACCTGGCTTAAATGTGAAGTACTTCAATCTCGCTTTATACTTATGATTTCGCATACTCATTGGCAAAATCATTATCTCATGTTTTGAGGGCTCTATCTAGGTCGGGAAAAAGCAATGGTGGTTACCCAAAGAATATCACATCTTTTCAATTTCAGAAATTTACCATCTTTTATTCTCTAGGTCTCGAACTTTTTTCACGCAATGAAACACTACATACTGTGCAGTGAGCCAGGTGCGCCCTATTGTCTCTCCTCTCTACTTCGCGACGATACAAAGCAGAGCTTTCAAGAAAATGAATAGCATGGACATGACATCGGGTCTTCAGTCTTTCACATAGTCCTCTCTATGTATATGAATACGGGTAATTCATCCTTCTTAGCTTCTTCCCGTGAGTCTTTGCTTTTGATATGGGAAGTTGTGAATAAATAATTTTTTCTATATTAAATCTCTTTCTTCTTTGATAGAATACTTATTATCTGGTACTTTTTTCATATTTTATTTTCTCAGTTTATATCCTCTTGTTCAGGATGCATAAGAGCGAATATGGCAAAGTAACATTGTGTGAGAAGTAATAGGCCTTTATTAATTTCTGAAAGTATTTGTCTAGGCATTATTCAAGTCTAATGTAGGTATGTGTATGAAATGTTAAGCCCTTATTAATTATTCTCCATCTCGCTGTGCTTGGACGATTGTCCTTTTTCAATTGAGAGCCTTTATTAATTATTCTCCGTATTTGTAGTTAAAGAATAGTCGGTATTAAGTATTTCCGTTGAGCCTTTATTATTATTTCACGGCTTGTGGGATAAGCTTGGTAGTGTAGATTTAAAGACTCTTTTGAATAGAATTGATAGTGTGCAAGATTGGAAGACTCTTTATTATTACTTTGGGGTTTATGAAACGGATGTAACTAATCATTTCCGGCGTGGAATAATTTATTATATTTGATTTAAGTTTATTATTCCCATTGAATTAAATTTCTATAAATGTTCGATGTGTATCTCACTAAACCACCAATTTAAATTTCTATACGCTTGTTCAGATTTATGGATTTTCTGCTATTGTGTCATCGTTGAATTCTCAATTATCAGGGGAGACCGAGAAAAAGAGAGTTCATATGGTGTCTTGTTTGGGAAAGCTAGACGCACTTGCACCACAAAGATGGAAGTGATTAAACTCTTTGAGTTATTGTACATTAATCCTGCCTCAGCACAGTTCAATTACTTGTTACGCCTTTAAATGTGGAGTGCTTTACAGAGGAGAAAGAAGAGCTTCTATCATAGAGTATATAAACTTCGGAGGTATAGGGTTCTTAGGTTGGACCTAGAAAAGTTCATCTGACATCATATCTACGACGTGAAATTTAGACTAAAAGTTCCACAGATTACTTATTCAAACGCCTTCCAGTGTCCTTAATCGAGTTTTCACACTGGCAGACAAGCAGTGCTCGACCTGTGGTTAACGTGGTACCACCTGTTGGTTGTCGGTGACGCTCGGTCAAGAGTAGTAGAGCCTAGAGACATTTTCTTGCTATACTCGCAAAGGGAGTGAAATTCAATTTGTGGGCTTCCAAATCCCCTTGGATCTGAGGGGTGAATTGAGCGGCAAAAAGCCTGCTTTAAGTAGTTAGGTAGTCTCAGTTAGAAACTATATAATTGGCACTTATCTCTCTTTTGTCTCTAAATGTTTTGTTTATCTACTTTGTGCTCTTCAATCTCTAGAGAATTCTACGACGGAGTGTAGAGAATAATCAAAGAATAACACACGGGTCGTGCTCTCGCTTCCGGTGAGAGGTTACTAATAGACTAAAGACACTACTGAACTCACACTTTTAACTTCGTTCTGACTTATCGCTGAGAAGTCTCGGAAGAAAAAGAGGATAATATGTTGTGGAGTTTGGATATAGTTATACTATGAACGTTGCAATGCGTCGCACAAGCTTTAAATTACATCATTTTGTGGTGTGTACTAGATTTACTTCACCGCCATTCATATGGAGACACCAATACGGGGATCAATGTTATCTGATGCAGATACACCTAGAGTGACAAATACGCGAAGTGCTTTGTGAAATCTTCCTGGATATGACATGATGTCCATTATAAAATCTTTTGGTTGGACATCCTGCTAGCCTCTCTACAGTCTTGGTATTCCTTCAGAACTTGCACACCTTAGATAACATTTCTGTTGTTTGATATATGTGTGTTCTCTATTGTAATGCACGTCAGAGTGCAAGAACCTTCTCTCATACTATTCTAAAAACTCTTTTAATCTTACCGTTATGTGTATTATATACAAAATCTTCTTAACATAATACGCTTCTTTTGTGCATGAGAGAGTCGGGTGTAAAAAAACTGTTCAATGCTACCTTCTTCTTAGCCTTCCATCTTCGGTTTCCCAGAATATTTTCTTCATTTCCTGGATTCAGCTTGATGGTTTGTCAATATGCCAAACTTAATGAACTCAACTAGTTGTTTCATTCTTCAGGCCCTCCACTTGTTAGATGCTATGCTGCATCGAGCATGAAAGACGTTACCATCTTTGGGTAGAGGGTTTGACTTTCTATATTGAATAAATTTTTTTTATCCCCAAAGCGAACCTTTTTTTTCGAGCTATATAACGCCCGTAATCCTCAATACCATACACCTTCAGAAGGAGTATAACCTTAAGTTCTCCGGTCAATTTTTATTTATAGTAATATTAAGTTTTTAAATATTTAGGATAGGTATTGTTATATTTTCATTAATTTCGTATTCTCGTGTTTAGGGCTGATCAGGAAAATCAACAGGTGGTAATATTGGCCACACATGCCAGCTACATATGGAGACTCCGAAGATAATTCCGAAACTACTTTATTTGACCCCAAAATTGGCTATGTGTGAATTTCTTACAAACACAAATCATATATATTCGGCAATTGTGGGGAGTGATAATGGTATTACCACATATTATAACCGCATAGTTGGGATGATAATAGAAACGGAATTTGTAATTTGTACTAAATATAGGACTTCAGAGCCATATACACACAGAAGTTAGAGGGGGAGGGTTTATCTCACATATATAGTTGCCCCTTAGATAGTTTGTAGATGTTAACTTTATCCTGATGTGCCAGTCCTTCACTTAGAAAGCAGTGGGTTCTGATTAAAACTATTCATACCGAATGTAATTGAGAAGGGTCTTTTAATCAATTTTGGAAGAGAAAGGAGCGCTCTGTCGCTTTTTTTCCTATAATGAAAAATTTCGGAGGGGTAAATAGATTTTTCTTTTTACATGTAGTGTTCTTGCTCAAAATCATTCTCCATGTCGTCTCTTGCAAAGGCATATAAAGCCCATTGGCGATCAAGCATGTGCTTTTTCAATAGAAGGGCGGATAGTTTCTGTTGTTGTATACATTTTCCATAAAACTCCCATGATTGTTGTATCAATGAAAATTATAGCGCTCAACTATATTGCTTCTAGTGATAGGTCATACTACACCTACTATGTAGAGCTGGTATTTGGTGCCAGCTTGCTATCATGCGGGTCCTAATCGTGTTGAGGGTGGGGATATAGTGAAGAGTTCAAATAACGGACATCTGGAACACTTCTTAACTCTTCGACATAACGTGTGAGGGCTTGTTATAGGTTTTCTGACCTCAGAATACACAATGATAGAATTATTCTCTCACTAATAATAAAAGTCTTTGAATCACGATATCAAAAAAGTGTAAATTACCAAATCTCTTGTCAAGTCCTCAGGATTAAAGAATTAGAAATATTACAGGAAGACTAACTTGATTCTCTTGTTGCTTTGCAATTAAGTCTTTTTTGATGTTACAGCTTAGTTTGGCGGGTAAGATTTGCCTAGTAGTTTCTTACATTTCTCTCGAATGATACTTCTCGTGAGAATAATCTTTTTGTGTATAAGAGACAAATAATATTGTATATCATGTCTGAGATATAGTTTTCATTTACAACGGGAAGTTATCAATAATCCGATGAGGTTTTTCGTTGATATTCAAGTCTAACGCAAAAAAATTACGAATAAAAGATCAAGAGGGGTCAGTTGACCCAAGGCAGTTCTGCGATCGTCGACTATTTCAACTTGCGTTTTTTCATTGTGAAAAGGTATGGTGAAAGGGGAAAAAAATCGCCAACCTAAAGAGGGGGAAATGTGATGAAGTGGACAGAAGGGTCATTGAAGAAAAAGTAGAGAAAGGTATGTGAGTTGGATATCAGTGAACTGTAGATAATCCAGTGCAGCGCACTATTAATAGTGTGTAATATAAGCATGTAGATGGCTTTGGGTTTTCCGTCCTAGAGATTTGGATGAGCGTGTAGATAATATGATAGATACAGATTTGGACCCCAGAAATTTGTTTCTCTCTCATAGAGATCTTCTTTCTGGCTTTAAGAGCAAGAATAACATTTGACGCTCTGGATTAGAGCAAGTGGAAAAAGGTCTCTCTTAATACGATAATAATGTGATTCGAGCAAGCTAGAAAAAGCTGCTACACAGCCTTCTGATAAGAGATGCACTCAATCTGTGCTTGGCCTTTCTTGTATAGTTAATATTATCAGAAAGATTCTAAATTTGGGGTTCTGACTTTAGTAGCTATGTCTAAGTCCTATTATATTTTTCCTATGATGCTTTTCTCAGCTGATAATTTTTATTAGGCTACGCTAACTATTTCTAGTTTATTATCTTCTTTCCGGATGTAGCTGTAGTAAAGTAGTTAATTCTCCCGTGGGACGCATAAATTTAAAATCGTAACGGTCGACTATATGATAAGGAATCTAGCCCATGCTTGTGTCTTGTATCTTCTTCCAATAACAATTTTATTCTTTTGGTGGTATGGCCTTGGAAATGTAGGTGTAAACCAAATACTTGGGTAAATACTCTCCATAAGGGTCCATATGGATATGGATTATACCTGGTTGCGTGTTGAATGGGGCTGTTGCAGCTTGTTGAAAGTGGCTGCAGTGTTTAAGAGGATTAATTTAAATTTTGGATGGCCAACACGGATTCTGTGGTTTTGCTTCGCCATATAATGTTTCATTGGTCCTACTCTGACCCCAAGTTTTTTAAATTCCATTCTATTTTAAAGAATTTTTTCTTGTTTGACCATTCCAGGAAAGGGTAAGATTTCTTTTTTAATTTTTGGAAAGGGGTGTAGCCCCGCTTTTTTCTTTAAAAGTGTAAATTAAAAAAAGTTAATTGTCCCAAAACACTGTCTTTTGGAGCACCTTACGTATTTTTCCTTTAATTTCTGTCTTTCCTGGTTGGTACCAATCCCATGCTGTCTTTGGCTTTGGATAGAAAGACATTGCATCGATGTTAGAAGGAGGTAAATATAATGGAGGAAGTCCCATATCCTTTTGTGTGGGTACCTTTATCTTGGGTTTGGCTCCTGTATTTATCCCAATGTTTTGTTCATCAGTAGTCTTCATTTCTGTTATGTTATGTTCTTCATCTTTATCTATATCTTCTGTGTTTTCATCTATGTTCTCTTCTTTATTTATATCATCTGTGTTTTCATCCATGTTTTCATCCATGTTCTCATCCATGTTCTCTGTTGAGTCTTTATTATCTCCTTCGGGCCCTCCTGAAGCTCCATTAGGGTCAACTGGTCCGGCTATAGCCCTTTGAACCAAGTAGCAGAGAATGAGAAACAATGTAGAAAAGAAACAATGCCGTTACGACCTAACAACCAGAAAAATGTATTTAGGAACTACAAACTAAGCGATATTTCAAGTTAAAATATTTATAAAGTTTCTGTATTATTAAACAATCCTACTTGTTGTGTTGGATTGTTAAGACACTATAAAGTTTTCTCAACTTTTTATGTTGCCCTGTTTCTGTCGAGCTGTCTAATATAAATCAAAGTTTCTTTTTTAAAATATTTTTAAAGGAAAAATATTTTAAAAATCACTAAAAGTTTCAAAAATATATTTTTTTTCTTTCTCAAAATATCGAGAAAATGAATAGTAAAAAATATTTGAACTGTTCTGGTAAATAAATGCTAAGAAAATGCCCTACTGGCTATACAGAAAGTAAAAATAATGTAGTTCTATTTAAACATCAACACAGAGTTTAAATAACTGTTACTATTATTAATGGCTTCAATTTTTCTAAGAGTGGTTTATTTATAATATTATTGTTTATAAATACCTTAGTATGTTATTCAATTTTCAATTATCACACATGTTAATTTGTTTTTCGCTTTTAAATTATTAACACTGTTAATTGTTAATTCGTTTTTTAATTATTAACACGGTTAATGTGTTAATCGGCGTATTAAGTTTAACTTAAAAAATTTAACCATCACTTGTTAATTCAAATATTTCTACATAGTTTTAAAAAAAATGAAAAAATATTTTTTTTCTACATCAAAATTTGTTTAAAATAAAAATCAATAGCTCTCTAGTGTGCGCTACAGTGTTTTCTGAATAATTAATTTGTTGTTTTGTAATTATAAGATTAGTTGCTTATTATCCTCCCTTTTTTCTAATCGGACGTATGTTCTTTTACATGTTAAAGGTCAACTTTCTGGACGCTTATTTGTCAAAGGTTAAGAAGGCGTGACCCTTGTTTGTTCCTATGTTTCTTCAAAGTTTTTTGTTTCTAATGTTTTTTTTTTTTCTATTTAATTATTTTTTTATGTCTGGAATCAGTTAG
This sequence comes from Trachelipus rathkii, assembly GCA_015478945.1. Lineage (NCBI taxonomy): Eukaryota > Metazoa > Arthropoda > Malacostraca > Isopoda > Trachelipodidae > Trachelipus > Trachelipus rathkii. The sequence continues at coordinate 10,635 of JABUQX010062506.1, read as the reverse complement.
TTGATGAATTTGTTTTCAAGTTCTGTTGTTGTAGAACCTTTTCTAAAGGTTTGGGGTTAATAAGCAATTTCAAAATTTTTAGGTCAGTAGACAACGAATTTTCATTTTTCCTGGGTTTAACAAGAAACAATTTTCTGCTGTTCTTCAGATACAAGAGAAATTTTTCTAATGTCTTAGGTCAAAAATAAAATATATTTTCTTTATTCTTGGTGCACACTAGACCAAGTTTTTCTGTGTTCTGTGAGCCTGATTTGACGCGGGCCTTTCTCTGGCCTCTTTTTGACCTTTTTGAATATCCTTTTTTGACCACTTTTTTGACCCTTTTTGACTTTCTGACCTTTGTATATGATGGCCCTTTGTCTGGGTGACCTTTGTCTTTTTCTAAAATGATTTTTCTATACTTTAAATTACTTTTTTAAATTATATTTTTTTAAATTCACAACAAAAAAAAAAAAAAAAAAAAACGTTTATAAAATTTTTTAAAAAAAAACACTAAATTTTTTTAATAGCATCTAAAAAAAAACACCAATTTACGGGGTTTTTATCACAAAAAAAACACTGTGGCGTTTTAATTCACAAAAAAAAAAAAAAAATATATTCGAAATTTTTTGACCTTTTAAATTTTCTATAGGTCAGTAGGTCATTTTCCATCTTGACCGCTTATAGTTTTTTTTTTCAAAAAAAAAAGACTACTACTTTTATTAATAATCGAGATGAAATACGATTTGTCGCATATTTGATAACGCGAATGTAATGAAAAATGGTTAGTAAACACCACTATAAATTACATAGACCAGAAAAAAGTATATATAATAATATTTATATATTATTTATATATATTGATATATATTATTATATATATGTATATATATTATATATATATATATACTATATATATATATTATATATATTATATATATAATATATATATTATATAGTATATTATTTATTAATATATTATAATATAAGTATATATATATATATATATATTATATATAAATATAATATATATATATATATATATTATTATATATATATATATTATATATATATATAATTAATATATATATTATTATATATATATATATATATATATATATAGTATATATATATATATATATATATATTATATATATGTGTGTGTGTGTGTGTGTTTTGTCTGTGTGCTGTGCGAAAAGCAAAAAGAACAAAGCTTTGGCACAAAATGAATGACATTCATTTATGTGCCAAGTTCACGATTTTATAATCGGTCACTGGCACTTAGCCTTCTCATTGCGCATCACTTGCCGTTTTTTTCTCCGAATTTTTTTCTTTTACCTACTACTTCCTGGTTGTTGTCAAAAAAATGCTGTTCTAAGTTACAACTTACACTTTCATTCAAACACGCTGGTAAATACTGTAAATACGTTTAATATTTGCTGACGCATTTTCATTCAAGCTCCCGTCAATAAAATAGTAAATAAAACATATATACGAACGTCCTTTTTTGACATAACTTTTTTTTTATGGAGTGCTGTTCACGATAGAAGATATTTTCAATTTATAATTGTCTATAACTAAGTTAATTACGTTAATTTATTAAATATTTTTTCACAGTTGTTATTAACTAAGTGTTCTTTATATTTTAAAAGAATAATAAAAATTAATTAATTTTTCAATTAACTATTTAAAGGGGTCGATTGCATTGTTTCCAAATATTCTCAAAAAATCTTCCAACTTGGAACACATACATGTAAAAAAATACAATCAAACGATTTTTATTATTGTTTTTTAGAAGTTTTGCTTAAAAAAAAAACAAAAAAAAAATAAAAAGAAGAATGTTTTGTCCGTTTTTTAACAATAAAATTTAATATATTTTCTCTAATTTATATATAGAAAAAAAAAAAAACATCTATTAACTTTTCTTTTTAATCACACTATTTTTTATATTTATTGATTATTTATTTATAAAAAAAATAAATTAAATATTTTCCTATAGGCCTTTGTGGTGATTTTTCTTACATCTTATTTTGTAAAATTTTTACCACTTTATCACTTTTCTAAATTTTTGTCTCGCTTTACGAAATGTGCATTGCACTGCTTTCAGCGTTTTATGACTATTGCCTTTTGCATTATATTCAAAAAAAAACCACTTTTTGTTGATGTATTTTAATTATGAAAATTTAATACATAAAACGTGCATAAATATCTATGTTATAGTCTAAACGACATAGAACATAACATATACTCTTTTATATAAATTTCCAATTACTTTATATTTAGTGGATGTTGTTTTTTTGTAAAAATATATATTTCTTTCTATTAAATTATTTTTACTTACAATAAAGAAGTTCTCTGGTGGTTTGATATTTCCATCTGTTAAGTGCTTTAACAAAGGTTAAGTTTGTGGAACCGTCAATAGAACCTTCACTCAGCTTGGAAGTGTCGTGACGTCACTTTTGGTTCTCTCAATGGAGGATTGATAGAATTATTGGCTCTTGGTGTCCCTCAGAAGCGGTCCAGGTAGTGAGGCGAATCCCTCGTACGTTCCATTACAAAAAGCCTTTGTCTTGAAGTCGTTAAAAACCACGGTCTGGGAGATAAATACGGAAGGAGATTACGACCATAACATCATCCGTCAGCAACGGTAGCCAGTCTCGGAATTTTGACAGGTTTCCCGAGAAACTGGTACTGTCCCCATCAAAGTCCGAGTTGGGAGTAGAAAATAAACGCTGGAATCCTTAAGTTTTTTATTTATCCTAATCAATCCAAGCTCTAAAAAATAGCCCAAACAAAAAATGTCATACCAAAAAAAAAAAATGAATAATAAAAAATAATAAGAAATACCATTAAAGTAAAATGAAACTTTAAAATAATGAAAATATACTAAATTAACATATTAAGTTAATTATTTAGTAAATTAGTAATATTATTTCAAATATAGAAACAACATATCTTTTAATGATAATTTCATTAACAGTTTTTGTAATAAATGTAACAATTTTTCAAAAAAATTAGAAAATTAAGTTAAAATTTTAATATTTTAATATTTCTTGTTAATAAAATAATTACAATATAATTATATTTTAATATAATCGTGGAAAATATCAATTATAACACAATTAGACTTCATCTCACATGTCCATAATTCATTTA
>JABUQX010062505.1:0-15971 GCA_015478945.1 Trachelipus rathkii | reverse complement strand
TTATATAATTATATATATTTAATTAATAATAATATTAATAATATAATTTAAAAAATATAATATAAATATAAATTAAAATCTTCACTTATATAACATTATATTAAAATTAATACAGGATAATATTAATAATTTAATATTTTTAATTTAGATTAATATAATAATAAACGAATTACTAATATAAATATTAAATAAACAATTATATTAACTAATTTAACATTAATGATATAAATGATTAGATTATTATATTATAATTTTAATAATATTATTAATTATAATATTTATTATAAGAAATCTTGAGATTAATTATCACATATTATATAATACATTAAAGCATACTTATTTAATTGATATAGTGAATATTTCATAAGAAAATTAATAAATTAATATATAATAATTAATAAATATTATCAATTAATATTATATTTTATTAATGAATGTTCATTATATTAATAATTTAATAATTAAGAAATATATAAATTAATTATGTTAATATAATTAATTTATAATAATTAATTAATAATTTAAATCTTAATAATAATATAATATATATTAATTATAATAATTATAAATTAAAAATTAAATTAATTAATTATATAATAATTAATATAATTATATATTAATTATATAATATTATATATATTAAATAATAATATTAATTAATAATATAATATAAATAATAATTATCCAATAAATTAATAATAAATGTTAATATTAATATTGTGTAAATTATATTATTTATAAATATAAAAAATAGATTTAACTTAATTTATTTACTGAAAAAAATTATTTATTTACGGCTTAATATTTCTTTGATTACAAATATCTTTTATAAAAATTTTTGTTTCATATTTTTGAAAGAAAATCAAAATAATAATAACTCTTTTTATAATTATTTTTAATTTCAATATTAATAAAATTATTTAATCTAATTATATTTTATTTTATTAATTTTTTTTTTTAAATTTTTAATTTTTATTTAATATAATTTTTAGTGTTTTATTCTGTCATTATATTAGTATATGCTGAGTAAATTGGTAATTTTGCATAATTGTGACAGTTTTATTTATATCTATATATTTATTTAAATTTTTTAAAAATATTTAATTTTTTTTTTTAATTATTTTTACTTTATATAAGTATAATATTTTCATTATTAAGTTCTATAATATATTAATTAATTTTATTTAATTTATATTTAATTATTATTTTAATTTTAATTATTATTTTATTATATAATATGTAATATATGTAATTATGTATTAATTTTATATATTTATATTAATTTATTAATTTTAATAAAAGGCATATTTATTAATGTATTATTGATGATTAATGAATTTTGACTTTTTTAAGAATAATTTACTTTGTTGATATTGAAATAAATTAGATAGCGATGAGATTATTAAAACTTTCATTATTGCTATTATTAAGGTTGAATTATATCACATATATATATTGGAGTATATATATATTATTATATATATATATCATATATTAATATATATATAATATAATTAATATGTAATATACATATATTTTTATAATATATATATTATATATATAGATCTTATATATTATAATTAATATATTTATAATTTTAATATATTATATATATACATAATATATATATATATTAATATAATAAAAATGTTTCTTACTTATCATACAAGGTCATAAGAATATACCAATTATACCTATTATATAGGAATATTTTAATATATATATATATATTGTTATTTAAGTATAAATATGTGGGGTTAGTGTATAATGAAAAATATATAATAAAATATTATGGAGTAATGACGTATTTAAGGTTATATTATATGTAAGTTATTTTGTATATTTAAAGAACGTTACAAGTGACTTTTCGTAAAATAGATAGTAATATAATAATTTAGTTACATTATATATTATTATGAGATTGATTTTGTTCTCAATATAATATTATACTGTGGTAAAAATGTATATAGATTTGATTAGTTATTGGTTATTGGTATTTAAGCGGATATATAGATTAGGTTAGAGTGTGCTAGCAATCTGACTTGGCTGGCATAATCAACATAGAAAAGTTAATACAAGTTCATTAAAGGAAGGTTCTGGTAGGTGAGAATAGGATATGATGAGTTTAGCTCTGAGGTGTGTGTGTGGGGTACGAGAAGTTAAAGTAGTTGCAATATAGGATAGTTTGATATGGCGGAGTTATATTGTGAGGTGATAGTGTGTTAATCATTGGAGGCACACCTGGCGAAAGGTGATGAACGCTATATATTATAAATAGATGATTGAACATAGTGTAGAGGTAAGGTTACGCAGTCCTATTGAAGCTTAGGGTGGATTTTATTTATGTTGTGGGATATAGCTGTGATATCAGTAGTGGTTTGCTATCTTTGATTGTTGATATAAAAGGGTGCGGTAGAGCTGTGCTTATTTTGTCTGAACCCAGTCATATTTCTTGTGTGTAGCTTGATCTTGTTTGTGTGTCCCAATTGCAATGTGATCAGCTCATCTTATCCCCCATAATGGGGAAAGAAGGTGGGTTATTAATAATTATATATAGTATATATATTATAGATATATAATTATTATAATCTATATATAATTAATATATAGTATTATATATTATACTATTATATATATAATTATATATATTATTATATATATATATACTAATATATATATATTTATATATATATATATATATATAATATTATATATGGAATATATATTATATAATTTTATTTTGGATAGTTTAATTAGCAAGTGCAATGTAATTTAAAAATAAAGTCATCTCGAAAGGACTTAAATATGAATTGTTTTTTTGGGATTTAGCAGCTTTTCATATTAATTTAAAAAAATTTGTTCCTGTCTAATGAGTCTTATTTTTAATATATATTATATATAATTAAGCCTTCAATATTTTTAGATTATAATATTATATTAATAATTAATAATTATAGTATTATTAATATATATAATGATATTAATTTTATATAAATATATATTATTATAAATATATATATTAATATTATATATATACTATATATTATATACTAAATATTAATATCCTAATTTATATAATTAAATATTAATGATAAATTAATATATAAAGTAGTCAATTTTAGACTATGAACAAACTAGATGGGTACAATATTAATAAAATAAAAACAAACCTTTAACAATTACATATATACTATATAGTGCGTGAAATGTGTCAATCTGGGGTAGGGCATAAAGTAGAGATTTTATAATGCTCCATTTTCTAGTAATATAGTGTGAACAGTGATTTAGTTATTTTCAAGATCAGTTTATCATTTTGAGTTACTAGATACTCATTTCAGGCATTGTTGCACCGTATATTGAAAGACTGGCACAGTTGATTGCATCGTATGAAGTATAATATTATATATATATATTTCTCTTATATATCATAGTATTAATTAATAATATATATTATTACTTATTATTATGTATTACTTTTAGTATAAAGTGTTCAATAACTTTTTTTTTATATATAGTGGTCAGCTATCATAAAGCGAATATAAGTAAATAAAGAAATGCTTTTAATTATTATCAATAATACACTATGTTATAAAATTTGCTATTATTTTAATCCCATATATTTACTAATTATTTACTATTAATATTATATATATAATTATAATATTTAATATATATATTTTATTAATTATTATATAGTATATATTATATATAATATTATAATTTATTTAGCTTAATAGATATTTGATATCTTATTTTATGTAAAGCAATATATAGAAAATAAAATTTACACTCGATTTTAGTGATGATTAAATCTAAAATACTTTAAACCATGCTACATTACATCTTAACTATTTGCTGCTATTACTTACAAGAATTCATAGGTAATATTTTAGTTCTACACAAATATTTTTATTTGTATTATTTTTTTAATATTTTATTTATTTGTCCTTAAAGATCTGCTATAATTAATAATAATGGATATGAGTTTATAGTATTAAGCTATTGAATATTTCGGTAATCATGGAGCGATGAATTAATTTTAATGATTTATATTAATGGCCATTCGCGGTATTAGATCTCATCCGCATTAATGCACGCAATTTGGAAGATTTTTGATTTCATATCGAAAAGTATTATTTTTAATTTTATATCTTATATCCTAATCATGTTGGATTTATAATGGAATGTAATTAATAAGAATGGTATATGAGTTTAATTGTGTATTTATATAGAATGATTTTTAGCACCTTTATAATGTTTAGTAATATTACGGCTTGATGTTTAAATATAATAAAGTTTTTTGTAAAATTAAATTTTATGATTAATAGTTAATTTGATAATAATTTGTGTAAATTTAAATTTGATAATTTTTATTTAATTTTTGCCTAACTAATAGATCTTTAAAGAATAGCTTCAATATTTTAAATAAAATGAGGAATATAATATCTAAATATAAATAGTTTTTTTTGTTAATTATCACTCGCTTTACTGATTAGTATACTTGAGTTTACGTACTGTAATCATTAGTGATGAGACGATTTAGAATGTTTTGACGATTCGATGATGACGGATGACGATTAAGTAAATTTATTGTGTAATGCGATAGATCGAGTTTAAGGGAATGTAAAGGTTTGTTTTTAATAAAAGAAGTGTTATCTTATTCTTTAAAAATTTTAACTAAAAAAATTTAATAAATATATAGGATAATGCTATTGTTTCGATTATGATGCTTCGTGATTTAATATGATAGTGATACACATTTCTTAAGTTTGGTTGATATTGGAATGCGAAATCTTCTAATTAATAATAAAGAGATTTTAATTATTAATTTATATACATATTCATTTATTTTATTAAGAAATGATGACATTCTAATTCATTTTTACAGTGCTTAATTAATAGACAACGAATGTTTTTCCTGTTAAGTCCATATTATCATAATTTTTTTGTTTATAGTTTTTTTATTATTATGGACCTTGAGATACAATTAATTAAATGACTAAAAAGAAATTAAATTTATTAATACAAGTTTATACGAAAGAGTAGAATAGTTATAATATTCCATACTATCTCGTCAATCACTATCATGTACGGTATGAAGGAATGGAGATAGCAGCAGATAAATGGTGAGGAAATACCTATAAATACTAGAATGTAGTATATAGAAAATTGATCAGGAATATTCTTTAGAATGTATATGCGGAGGAATACTGAGAACGTGAATGTGGATACTAGATCATTATTGTACATATAATATGGGAAAAATTGAGGTTTAGATAGGATGGAATATGACTATCTGCAAAAAATGGAGAGGGATACTAAATGGTTGAATAATGTTTAATATATAATCATTGTTTTGAATAGCAAGCGAAAATATAACAAAAAGAAGGGAAGGTGTAGTTCATATATAGGATCATAGTCTGTGATACGAACCAGGGGCAGTTAGTTGCTCTATAGATATGTGCTGAATTTTTAGTATGGTAGATATTTGGTCGGTTGGGCTGAGTAAATTATATATGAAGGATCTGGAATAAATATTTGTTGTGTGTCGAGTACGAAGATTTTTGAATAAAGTCTTTGGGTCTGCGAATGTTGGTGCGAGACATACAGAAAAATATTCGATATCTTTTGCCTGACTCTAATTCTTTTTTATCTCTATCTTTATTTGATTATATTGTTAACAGATGATTTAAATTATTTTTAGATGAAATGTAGATTTTTGCGTATGCTGCATTTTTCAATAGGACTTTTATATAAATGTTGTGTCTCTAATTAGATTTAGAGATCTGGAGTAGATTTGATGGAAGTGTGAAGTAGAAGATTCTCTGTATTGTATTTTAATAGACTTTAGAAAGGTATTCGATAGATATTTATGTTAATATGGTAGAATTGTGGAGAGTGTTTAAGAATCCGCTTGTATGCATAGTCAGTAAATTTACTGATTTATAGTATGTTTAAAAATATGTATTTTGAAATATCTCAAATAATATTATTGGTTGGTGGAACTAGGAGTAGAGTGTTGATTTGTAAAATCAGGTTGTCTCTTAATTTGATCAGTTCTCTAAATAATGATTTTTATGCATTAAAGTGGAGATATTAGTAGCACACGGTTTTATCTAAGTAATGACTTGCGGTATCAGTGTGACAAGTGGTTATTTCTGATTACAGGACTCAAGATTTGCAAGAAAGCTGTGAATAGGTTGGGTATTGATGATATCTTTGTAATATTAAAGGGATGAAATAAACTATAGATGAAATACTTGATAATATGGTGACTTGAAGTAAGAGGAGGGAAGAGATTAGATGTTGTATCATATGAAATATCATAGGTTATCATAAATGAATAGATTCTAAGTTTTATTTGGGCGTTATAATGTTTGATTTGATCAAGGAAGGATCAAGTATGAAGAAGTTGTAAAAGGGGTAGAATAGAGTGATGATTTTCGCAAGAAGATGGTGTGATATTGTTATTTTGTACACCGTTGCTATAAGGTGAGAGGGATACCAACAGAGGTTAAAATATTTATATATAACAATTCTGAGGCGATTTTGTGAGTATGCATCTGAAATGCTGGACATAAATACGATAAATAAAAGCTAAAAAAAGCTGCGAATGAGAGTGCGTAGAATCATTAGAGGCGTAATGTTGAGAGACAGAATGAGGAGCGAGCTGGTAAAGCAGAGAACTGGGAGTGGACCGTGTTTTGGACATCATGGAGAAGAAACCAGTTTAAATGGTTGGACTTTCTTAAAAGAATGGAGAGAAGGGAAAAATTGAGAAATTGAATGGATTGGAAAAACAGACGGGAAGGAGACAACAGTAAAGACCGAGGAAGAGAAAATAGATGATTGCGGTGGTGAGGATGTACAACGTAGAGCAAGGACGATTAGAGGAACTTAAGAAGTAAGGGACGAACGTGTTGAAGATAGAAATATTTGGAGAAGTTTGGAGTAGTCAAGCACTGACAGCAATTACCTACAGGATGATGGTACACAAAATAATAATAAATAATAATTAATAAAATAATAATAATATATAATAGAAAAATGATAATAATATAATAATAATATAATAATAATAAAAATAATAAAACAATAATAATAATATAATAATAATAATATAATAATAAAAAGACTAGAAGTCTTGTAATTATGAGAGAATAATAAAATATTTGTTAAATCTATTGGGGGATTGGGGACTTGATTTTAGAATATTATATAATATTATATATATATAATATTATAATTTATATAATATTATATTATATATATATAATTATATATTAAATATATATATATATAATATACCGTATATATATATATATATATAATATATATATATCGATATTTATATATATTATATATTATATATTAATTATAATTATATAATTATATATTAATATATTTATATATATATAATATATATAATATTATATATTATATATATATATAATATATAATATATATAGTAATTTATTATTTACCTGGAATAAAAGTTTAATATTTTAACATAACATATTAGAAACTTAATAACTGTAATCAATGATTACAAACTGAATACTCTTATTTAAAATTAAAGATGTCCTTCTTGAAGATGGTTTTGTTTTTTATAAGGTGTTCAATTATCTCTGGCTTATTGAAGTACACGCCATATGGGGACTTGGGGTGAGACGTCGATATACGTTATTTCTCTCATGCAGAGTGATGTTAGAACTTGCAAATGTTCTTTAATTTGTTTGCACAATTCTTTGCTAGGTGCTAATATCAGTGTGCTTGTAACCTAAAAATAAAAACAACAGAGTTATTTAAGGCGCATAATTATTACAAAAAACATAACTAAACATCTTGTTTTTATGCATTGGAGCAACAACTTGTTAAATGTTACAAGTTGTTCAACTTGAATTGGGCCTGACCATTTCGAAAAGAAAACAAATACGGTACATTATTATGAAGGTAATCAAGCTAATCATCAATATTTCAATGTGAAAATTATTAGAACAGCAGCCATATATTTACGAATAAATTAAGCAAGTATATTTAAACTGAATGAAAAGTAAAGTAAGAGTTATGTTCTACTTTAAATTTCACTTAGTAAATGTAAATTACAGAAAAAATATTACAAACCAATAAGAGCTTACCACAATTCATCTATTCTGAGAAGCAGACTTACCTGGTGAAGAGCTTGTGCCTTTCTTTCAAGTAGTGTGTGAATAAGAGGAATTAAGAAAGCTCCCGTCTTGCCTGATCCTGTCCTTGCTCTTGCCAAAATATCTTTGCCTTGCATAAAAAGTGGAATAGCTTTCTCCTGAATCATTGTGGGTTCTTTCCAACCTGACCTTGCAATTGCCTGCAAAAGAAATATGAAAATGAACTTACTTAAATAATGATCAGAAAAATCCTACTAATTATTATTATTATTATTGATATTATTATTATTATTAATATTATTATTATTATTATTATTTTTATTATTATTATTATTATTATTATTATTATTATTATTTTTATTATTATTATTATTATTATTATTATTATTATTATTATTATTATTATTATTATTATATTATTATTATTATCATAATTATTTGCAGCCAAAAACATCGATGTTCAATTATATTAATATTAAAAAAGAATTGATATAAAGAATAAGCTCAAGTACTAAATTGAGCATGATAGCTTATTATGCTATTAAAACTTTGTTAATTGACAAAAAACATATATAAATACATTCTGATAAAAGTTATAAAGTTCCTGATTAATTATCGAGAGATGTTTGAAAGATGTTAGAGTTTTATATTTATTTTCTGAAAGTCTGAATTCAAAGCTACTAGGAATTAATTTTCATAAAACAAGATTGCATTGCTATAATTGAGAAGCTTATTTCTACATATGCTTATCACGTTATAAAAATTTGCAATCTACTAATAAAAATACTCACAATTCAACTAGTAAAAGTAAAATATATTACAATAGAACAAAATTAAAGAAATGTTCTTATTCGAAGCAGTTTTAACTTACTGTCCATATAAAATAAATTGATACATTAAATATTTTCAATTGTAATTTTTTTGAAAATATTTCTCTACTATTAAACATTATCAAACATTGCATCAGACAGTAACAAAACAAATTGATACAATAGAAGTAACATTACCACAACTATAGTGTTAAAATCGGAAATGATACGCAAAAAAATTTATTTAAAAATTTGAAAATTTAGGTTATACAACTTGATTAAATAAGTTTTTGAACTGCATAAGAACATCTTTTTCCTCTCTATTCAGCTTTACTATGTGCAATTAGGAGACTCATGAGAACTTCACCAGTTAAGTGTTTGAAAATAGAAGAAACAACTTAGGGGCGCATTCTACAAAGATTATATCTTCCTTTTACCAGACGAATTTGAACATAAATTAGTCTCAATAATGTAATGGAGTCAAAATTTAAACTTAAATGTTTCAATTCAGCATTGGCAATTGGACAATGTTGGTTGTCCGCTACCAATAGATTATGTCATAATTTGTAAATTTTATACGCTATTTATCAATTTATTGTCAAATAATTACTGATAAGTAGGACTAAAAACACAAACAACAATTCAATTATTTGATCATATATTTTTGTTTCCCTCAAAATAGAAATTTCTTTACAAGAAGGTACCAAAAGCAAAGCCCCAACAAAAACCCACTGGGTCATGGATTTTTGTTTTTTAATTCAAACCCCAGGTCATTTTACCAACCCTGGAGACAAAGCATTAAAACTGGACTCTATACATCACTTACAAAATATAAAAGGGATATCTAAAACCATTTCCATGAGGCAGTACTATGTTTTAAAAGAGTGCTGACTAATATAATTGTTTTTTTTTTTCCAAATTTTGAAAAATTAGCAAGATAGCTGGAGCTATATGTCAGATAAATTAAAAACTAAAAATTTAAACCTAAATGCAAAATTAAGTTGTTAATTAAACAGTGAGCTAATATGATAATATTTAACAAATCTCACTCACACTCCGGCAACAAAGTTGCTTTTAATTTAAACTTACCTCAAGAATTCTATCATCAAGACCCATTTCATGAAATCTTTAATTGCAGTTTTTTTGATATCCAATTGTGAAATTAGTATACTAGTAGTTATACTCAAGATGATTCATAGGGTATGGATGGGAATGATGAGAGTGAGATACAAAAATACAATAGAGAATATGAAGAATAGGGAGCTTTTTTTGGTTTTTGCTTCGGGTTTTAAAAGTTCGAGAAAAGATCAGGGTTACGATGATGTTAGTTTAATTGATGAAGGTGAGTGGAGGGATATAAGAGGAGGGCGTAAGAAGTTTACTGATGAGATAAATGATAGTGAAGATTATGAGAGTAGTGAAGATGAAATGGGTAAGAGTGATGAAGAAACAGATAAAAAGAAGTTTAGTTTCGATGTTTGGAGAAAAAAGTATGGGTATGAGAGCAGTGAAGATGAAGATGAGAGGAGTGAAAATGAAAGAGAGGAGAGCAAGAAGATTAGTGACGTTGAAGTGTGGCTTGAAAAAAAGAGGTAAATTTATTTTTGTGTAAATGTTGGTGTTGTGAGTATTTGTGTAAGGTAAGGTTGTAAGGCAGAAGTGTGCTTGGGGTCTTTGGTTAGGTTTGTGTCTGTGAGAAGGAAGTGAAAGAGAAGTGGATGAAAAAGAGAGGGAGAGAGAGAAAGGTATAAGATTGTTTATTTTTAATATTTCAGGTGGGGCTGTCCAGGAGAGAAAAGGATGCAGCAGCTAATGTTGGATGCCGTAGTATAGAAGCAGTTTAAGTATTTAGTGCATCGGTCCAAAGACCGATAGTAGTTAGATATAGATTTAAGTTTAATTTAGTTGCTTTATGATATTGTATTTAATTTCTTCTTATTGCTTCCAGTTGCTAAGTTATTAATCATATGGTAAAAAGATAGAATTAAAAGTAAATGTAGAAGAAGAGATAAAAGGAAAATAACCAGAAGTGTCAGAAGTGGATGGTACAGCTGCACAGTAGTAAAAGTCAGAATACAGATGGTGAAGGCTAATGAGAAAGGAATGGAATAGAAAGTGGTTTGTGGTAACAATAGAGTAAGGATAGTGTGTGAGTAATATTCAAGTAGTGGAGGTACTTCTATATTTGGAAGTACCTTTATACCTAGTTGATAGCTGATCGATCAGAGAATAACGGGTTAAATTGTTAAGTTATAATCATTTAAGCAATTAGACAGTAATTTATCTATCTCTTAAGAAGTAATTCTTCTTGTTGTTACCTTACAAACGTATTATTTTTCTACCTTCATCTTCTTTCTACAAGAGAGTTCTTGTATCAGTGTTTGTTGTAATTTTTTCTGTTACCACTATTTTTTATCAGTGGTAGCAGAGCGTAATTGCGAAGGCTCTGAGGGTATTGGTGTTGGGTGTTTCGTGGAGTATTTTTATAATATATATATAATATATATATATATATTATATTTTATATATATATATATATAAGATTATAATATAATATATATATATATAATAGAATATATATATATATATATATATATTATATATATATATATATATAATATATATATATATATATATATATATATATATATATATATATATATATATATACAGATTAGATAATATATTTTATATATATTGATATATATATATATATAATATATATATATATTATTATATATATATATATATTATTATATAATATATATATATATTAATATAATATATATAGGGATGTACCGGATAGTATCGTATTCGGTATCGGCCATTTTCTGGGTATCGGTATTCGTTAATATGGCCGATACTTCTTACTTTTTGGGTGAAGAATTATGAGAAACTTTTAGATTCAATAACACTGTCCAACAAAGATTTTGCAGCAAAACATTTGAAGGCCATTTTATAGGTAACTTGTTGCCCTGATTCCGAATATGACCTCGTTTTCCTAGATTGGCTCTAGTTTTTGAGATACAGGGTGGTCACTAAAATACATTAATAACACCAATTTATGTTAGGTTGTAACGTAATTGCACAATAAAAAACAGGAAAGATATATATCAAATTGTTTATGAGTAGCTACATAAAATGCTAATAGGTCAAAACAATTCAATCATACAATAAATCACAATTAATGCCATTACAAATCGGTGCTAATGATTGTCTTCTGGTGTGCAGAATGTGGACAATCACGTTGAAGGCTCCAACAATAGTTTGCCATCATGTGCGTATCCCATCTTCCTTGGTATCTTTCTTCCATCACCTTGATATCTTGATGGAACCTCTCCCCTTGTCCCTCACTGTAACATCCTAGATTATGCGGAAACCGATCTAAGTGACTATGTAGAAAGTGAACTTTTATGCTCATATTAGCATTCAAATTTTTGAAGTCTGAAAGCATTTTCGTTGTACGAGTTCTACATAGTTGCAGATTTATGGTTGCACAAAAAGTTCTGAACAACCAAGACAAAACTTTTCCAGGCAGATGCTTCAATATCAGTCATGGAATTTATGAAATTGTCATCCTTGATGATTTGGCAAATTTGAGGGCCGCTAAAGATTCCAGCTTTGAGTTTCTCCATACTCAACCCTGGAAAAAATCTGCAAATATATTTGAAACATTCACCATCCTTGTCTAGGGCCTTAACAAACTGCTTCATCCGTCCTAGTTTGATGTGGAGTGGTGGGAAAATAATTCTTCCCCTGTCAACCAGTGGTTCGTTAATAATATTTGATGCACCTACAGTCATATTTTCCCTAGCAGGCCATACAACATTTTTCCCAGTGGTCTTCTTTAGCCCTACTATCCCACAAGCATATGAAACAAGGGTACTTAGAATATCCGATTTGCTGCCCAAGTAAGATGTTGACCATCTTCAAATCAACGCATATAGACCACTGGTGTTCATTATATCTAAGCTTCTGCAAGATCATTCTTATATTTTCATATTCCTCTTTTCCAGTTTATTGACGTGACCTTTATTGGAATCGATGCGATAACTATTGCCACTTGACAATAAAAACACCCACTTCAGCTTCTCGTTGACACTATCCATAAACAATCGCCAATCTTCTTGGTCCGGTATTTAGGTAAACCCCATTTGGAGAAGGAGTCCAGGGATGTTCCTACAGTATACTAGGTCTTCTTCTGCAATGAAATATGGAAGAAGTACTTAACTCTCGTACTAAATCATTGATCTCTTCCTGGGAGAACTGTTGCTGTACTTTCTTCATATTAACTACCCACTATCTGCACGTGTCAACATCAATCCTGGATATCTTCTCATCAGACAATGCTAGTCTGGGAGTGTAGTGAAACAACTGGAATGGGGAATCGTCGGAGTGTGGACAGGTCGCCTTGCTGATTCCAAATCCGGATACTCAAATTTACGTTTCTTGTAACGATTGATACCTTTCACATTAACCAAACAAAAATAAGTCACTGTGGTGATTCTTTGGCTCCCGCCATACTGTAGGCACACCAAATTTTAAACCTTTTCTTCGTCCATTTTTCCACTGACGTTGATTTTTGACACACGTTTTACAGACCATATGGGAAGCCCAAGACTTATCTTGGTCTCCGAGTTTCATTCCAAAGTATGCCAGATATGCTTGCTTCACAAAGTTAGTAATATTTCTTCTTTGGTTCTCCTGGCAATATTCACCACAGATGTAGCAGAATACATTGGGGTTATTCAAACAGGCTCTTCGTGAAGTATTCATAGTGTTCTAAATAATAAGAAAAAATAAAGTATAATAGAAACGTAACCCTTAAAAAGAAATGAAACGATATTACTGTAAAAATATGCATAAAAAAGATATTTGTATAAGTAAAACTGGAACACCCTGTATCTCAAGAACTAGAGCCAATCTTGGAAAACTAATGTCATTTCTGAAATCAGCACATCCGATATACTATAAATTCGATAAAATGTCCTTGGCACAATAAAAAAAATTTTTTTTTTTGTTGGCCAGTGTAATAAATCTTAGTTTCTATATATAAAAGGTTCTAATAAGAAATTCCTTAAGCTAGCTGAAACCCCACAAGAATGGATCTCCAACGGTGAACCACTTCTAGAGTGTATTTAAATAGCATAACCGAGGAGCTTGCTCGCGTGACAAAAAAAGATTCATAACAGGGGGAGAAAAGGTGGGGGGTAAAGCCGCCTTATTACAACCGCCTGGCTAACAGCACTGATTAGTGACGATGGTGGCTTTTCAGCAAATTTTTGACTTCCTTTTTCAAAAAAAGGGGGGTCAAAAAATTGTGTTTTGACTAGCGATTCGCAATTATATTTACAAAAATTGGCAATTACATTGGTTTGCTTGGTAAATAGCTACTTCAAATTCGTGATATTTTCACATTTCATGTAAAATTCGCAGCAAACTGTCTTCTCTAAAGAAGTGCCTTCTTATCATTATTTCTGTCTGTACTTCTGCTCTAAGGTTAAGAATATACTTATATTATACTATAACATCTATAAGAAAATTTAATGCCACTCGTAAAAGTTTTTAAACTAGCAATACTCATTTGCAGCTGAGTATCTTTTTATTTATTTTTATTATCATACAAATAGTGAAACATTTTCTGTTGTTTTATGCTTCTTTTCCAGGCACGAATATTTCTTCACATTTGTAAAATCTAAAAATTCGAAACCATTGGCTAGTAAAAGGAAGACAAGACTGGCAACTTCCACTCACATGAGTAACTTCATTGGAACTGGTCGAGAAATGCTGCCTTCTGAACTCCCAACTATACGTGATGTTCTAAGATATGGACTTCTGCTAAGAGAGCAGAGTGGAGAGAATGTCAGGAATTACCCAGCAGCCACTCTTGCAAGGATATTTATCCAAGTGCTTGAAAAGTGGGAGATAGCAAACAGTTGTTTTGTGGTGCCAATTTTAAATTCGAGAGTCACAGCCCTGAAGAAGATAGAAAGAAAACTGGGAAAAGGCCAAAAACATATTACTTGGCAGAGGAAAACTGGAATTGAAAGAGGGCTTTCATAGCAACGTTAAACAAGCTCTTTGACATCCTCAATTGCAAGTGTGAGATTAAGCTATGTCTCAGAATTGAGTGTGCGCGTTCAATGTTCCATGGTGGTGTCACCATGACATCGTTAAACCTATCAAGCTGCACCATGCTCCTGCTCTTGTCTCTGAAGGATACAGAAACTTCGCCTGAGCCAGAAAGAAATAGTGTTTTATTAATAGTCCAAAGATGAGAAGGACACTCTATGAATCTGCTGCACAACATTCAAACTTGGCCATAGCCCAGACTCCTACCTCGACGCTAACACGGGAAGGACAACATTAAAAAGTCAGAAGAAGCAATGCAAGTATCAGAATTAAGCAAGAAACTATTCTATCATTTTACTACGAAGCCAGAATAAGGAAAGATACTCAACATGTACAACCAACCGAGTGGACAGATTCTTTCTCCCCGACAAACAGCATGACGAAGAGCCCAACTGATGTTACAGATGAAGAATCTGAAAGTCGCTTTGCAAATTCTGTGATGATTGATGTACCGTTTATTACTTCAAGTATACAACGTACAGAACCTATCTTAATACACACTTACCATCTGAATGCAAGTGTTTCGCATTGCACAAGTAATATCTTAGGTCCTATCGCGTGTTCGATGCTTTACCTGTCGCTTCTAACAATCTGCTGCGCTTCTACACATACCTCCAAGCTTACATTTCTTGTAATTAGACACCAAAATACCTGGCCAATCCAACCATCTGTCCTCCCATTAATAACTGTCAAGAGAGACAGGAGACTTGTGGCTTTGAGATTCACAAATAAAAGCTACAAAACCAGGCGACCAATATAAAACGTCATGCAAATCATCTTTCGACGACGAATTTCCGGATGCTCGACTCGCTCGGATAGGGCTCATAATTTATGGGAACAACAATTTTTGGGTTTTAAATCTTTTTTCTGCTTCTTATGTAAC
>JABUQX010062504.1:30000-35980 GCA_015478945.1 Trachelipus rathkii | reverse complement strand
AGAGGAGAAGGGAGAGAGCACATCCCTAAATTCGCTCTAAAGAATAAAAAGAGTAAGACCTACTGCTACCGGCTGTATTGTCTAACCTGTTTACAAGTTGTTAGAAGCCTATCTCTATGTTAGAAAAGTGAAAATTACTAGCCCCAGAGACATTTTGGAAAATCGGAAAAATCTCTCTGAACACGTACAGCAAAGTAACGCGGTACAGTCGAGTGGAAACAAATGTTGTTTAAAACTTACACAGGGATATCGAGTATCAATATCCTAACATTGTGAATGGTAATCTGCCTCAGAAAGAAGTAATAATAGGCATTGTTGAACATGAAGCATACTCCGGTCATTATTAAAAAGTCACCCTATAAATTCGCCCCTTTTGGAACTTAGAGGTATGCAGTCACAATGTCGGTCAACCTTACGTGTCTGGGACTTGAAATGTTATATCAAATTGATCGAATCTTATGTCCACGTACCTTTTAGATCTATATAGCTAACAATGTTTCATGTCATGACAGCGGCGACAGGGATATGATCTTGAAGATACGCTAAAGAATAGTAATTACATTGCTTATCGGATCTCACGCGCTGACCTTTAAGCTTGTAATCGCTAATCATTTAAACCATTTTGAGAAAGGGAACATTAGGGTTAAGTCTCTCCTTTAGTGGAAGTCTAAAATCATTCATCATTCTCGTAGTTTATCTGGAACTTCTTCAACTCATTGAAATTGACAGAGTACGCATCGTGTTTTTGAATTATTAAAGATGAATGAAGAAGAAATAAAAACTGTGTTTAAAAACGAACCTCGATTTATAGGAGTCTTCGCTATTAATGAAGTAGGATCTGTAAAACTAGAGAAGGATACTGGCTTCGTGTTCAACACTTCACATCGTTACATTACAACAGGAGGACATTGGATTTCTGTTTATAGGGATAAAAATGGCATTGTTCACCTGATTGATTCTTTGGATTTAAAATTTATATTGAATAATCAATATATCCTTTCATTTTTTAAATATAATAATGTAAATTATATAAAAACTGTCTTACCCTGTTCAGCCATCATACTCTAATTTATGTGGAGTTTATTGTATTTATTTCATTATATGTTTTTTTAAAAATATGTGTTTTAATGAATTTGTAAATATATTTGATGCTAAAAATTGTATGTCAATGACCTATAATAGTTTCTGAAAATTATGTAATAAATGCATTTTAAAAGAAATAACTTGAAATTTTACTAACCCCTTTTAAACTTATATATATATATATATATATATATATATATATATATATATATATATATATATATATATATATATATATATATATATATATATATATATATATATATAATATTTAAATATTTATGATATATATATAATATATATATATATATATAGTATATATATATATCCCAGAAGTTAAATGTGTATAGACATGTAAAAGATAATTATACATAAAATTTCACATTGTATATAAAGCTGAAAAGATAAAGTTTTCAGGAAAATTCATGTTTATGACGTCACGAATTTTTAAAGGTTGCTGGTTACAAACCTGTGAATATGATATTCAGTTGAGAACCAACCATCGTAACCATAGCTGTGTTTGTAATACATTTAAAAAGGTATAGCTATGGGACTTATAACATATATTCAAAGGTGTTGGTTTATTTTAAAATCCTGGTATACATGTGTCAATTATAATTCAGTTTTTTCGACTAGGCATCCTTACACTCCACGTGATCCATCAAAAATCCGCATTGTATATGCATCTGATGATGTCTATGGTTACAGAGTAAGAGCATCAGCTGCTAAGAAAGAGGGACACGAGATTACATACTTCGATATAACATTAAAGTATAATAATATGGTACCTATACTGGATGGACATATAGAGAAAATTATGGAAACAAACAATGTGTTTAAAACATTTATAGTCAATGTGGAACGATTTAAAATGAAGATACCACTCCCTATCCATCTAAAAATTTCTTCCAAGATACGTGGTTTAACCGATCAAGATCTTGATGAATATTCAAAGAAGAGGATAATAAATTATATAATAACAACTATAAGAAATGAGATATCTGGGGAATATGTTACATTTCCATATGGAAACCATCAGGATGTTTGCGGTTGGAGTGAAAGTTTTTATATACATGATACGCATTTGAATTTTACAAATATAGTAACTGTGTAATAAAAAATTTGTTTCATCATGAGTAAAAAGACTTTTCATATACCCTCTCTCTCTCTCTCTCTTCTCTATCATATAATATATACTATATATATATAATATAGTATAATATATAATTATATATTATATATATATAATATATATATATATATATAATAATATATATATATAATATATATATAGTATATATATTTTCCACAGTTTAATGAAGTTATTTTTACACCAAAATGTGTGTTTCGGATAGGACTTGAAACAGTAAAGCCCACAGTAAGGCAATAAAGCCGTAAAGACAAAGCGCATAGCCAGGGTGAGGGGAGGGGCCCTCTGGGGCTATTTGCGCTACTGCCTTATTGAGTTATAGCTTTAAGGTGGAAAAAAACAT
Source organism: Trachelipus rathkii (assembly GCA_015478945.1). Taxonomy (NCBI): domain Eukaryota; kingdom Metazoa; phylum Arthropoda; class Malacostraca; order Isopoda; family Trachelipodidae; genus Trachelipus; species Trachelipus rathkii. Next base: position 33,404 of record JABUQX010062504.1, on the reverse strand, counting down.
GTTTTTATTACAAAAATTAAACAGTGAACAAGGGTTTTGTATAAATAATATAAAAAAAATAAGAAAGTTTAAGTATAAAATAAAATAGCTGTTTCATAGTACAGAAAACGGATTACTTGAAAAGAAAATACAAAGTGGTGTAAACACTTTATTAAAAAGTGTATATTAACGTTACAACTACGAAATATATTTAGCGTTCGCGCAGTAATATTGCGCCTGCGGGCGCTCGCGTCGTTTCCGGGCCGGGGCGCGCCTGCGGGCGCGGGGCAACCTCGCGTTCGGTCTTGCCAACCCTGCGATCGTTTAGAGAGTTGAAACCGTGATTCATCATAATGCATCTTCCTCACCGCTTTTTCTTCTTTTTTCAATAGGAACCCCAGAGGAGGGGTTCTCAGACTCATTTGAGAGTTTTGGGAACCTCAAAAATGAGATCTATGTTATTAAAAACATATATAAGTACACTAATATCAGGATGTTAAGTACATGTTTACTAATTCGGCACCGCACCGGTTCCACACCGGTGTCGGTACCTACACATACAATCACTCATTTGATCCGCCATGCGAGACTTCTTCTTTTTCCTTCTTCTTCTTTTCCTACATCCATCTTCCTTCGTCTTCTTCTAAGCTTTTCTTCTTTTTTCCAGAGGACCCCCCTTCAAGAGGGGGGTCTCAAACTCATTTTGGGGTTCTAAAACCCTCAAAAATGAGTTCTACACCGTTGAAAACATAGATGTAGACACCTCATTTGTCCTAATATGTGGTTGGAGCCAGAATTCCATTCTGGCACCGCAATCACCAGCTCCGGCTCCGGCCCATCGGTACACCAATTAAAATTAACATAGCCATTCTATTTCATTTATTCTCTTCTATACACTCACCAAATTTCAGCTTTCTAAGTCCATTTTTAGGTTTTTTGGGGGCGGGCCCCTCCACCCCCCTTAGACGTAGCGGCTCGAAACATTGGATACAACAATGTTGCAACATATAAAGAAGGTATGCCAAGTTTGAAGAGGGTACGATGTCTCTAACACCACTTTTGCTAAGATATGTCATTTGGGGTCGTTCAAAACCAAATATATGACCCCCGGCTGGGGCCCTGGGGACTCTGGCGTTCGGGAAAGTAACTACCGGGATCTTATTTTTGAGACATTCTACCCCTGTTTGACACACGTCATGATAGGTTTTTGACGAAGGGTACGCCATCTACGAAAAAACGCATGTTGGTGCGTTCTAAAACCGCAACGGCTGAAACGCCGCGCTCGGCAATAGCGGCAATCGACTCGGCATACCTCAAAACATACTAGACAACACCGAGCTCGGCTTCATAGCTTCAGAAACAAAAATGTTAGGAAAGGTGCATTAGAAAAGGGGGGTAGGGTAATATCTAATACTAACTCTTGTTAGGAGTGAATCGATTCCGTCGTAAACCACAGGAATCGATTCAGCAGTGTCGATTATGTATTATCGATACTTATACGGGTATTAAATTCCGAAATAACATCGATATAATCGTTACTATGAGAGTTAGAAAAGGGGTGGGGATACTAACTCGTAGAAGGAACCAACCTAGCACCTTCTAATATACACCAATCGATTCCCCGTACCTTATAACCTAGGGATAGACACCATTATTAGCCGCTGTTCTACTGACGTAGGAACATGTCATGTAGAAAAGGTCTAGAAACAAGGGGGGTGGGGTAAATAACTCATAGAATGAAGCTCCTAGCACCTCTAATATACACCAATCGATTCCCCGTACCTATAACATAGGTATACACTTAATAAAGGGTTATTCTAGAATATAGGTCGGCACGTGCTAGAAGCTAGAATATATAGCATATAGAATATAGCATATAGAATTATAGAATATAGAATAAATAGAGGCAGTGAACTCTTTTTCGGCTTGCGTCACTTTTGAAGTGCCTTTTATGGGCGGTACCTTTGAAGTGACTCCGTTCTTCGACCTGTTATCACTTTGTTTTTTTTTAATCCACTTTTTTGCGGTTTGCGGTTAGATAACTTAGGGTCCAAAATCTGGTGTATACTACTATATATAAGTATATAATATATAATATATATATAATATAAATATATATATATATATATAATCTATATATTATAATATATATATTATAATATAAATAATAAATTAAATATATATAATTAAATATATAATATATATATATAATATTATATTATCATATAATATATATATATTATATATATTATATATATATATATTATATATATTATATATATAATTATATACTATATATTTATATATATATATATTATATAATAATATATTATATAGATATATATATATAATATATATTATATATTATATATATATATATATATATATAATATATATATATATATAATATATATATATATATATATATATATATATATTCGTCAGCTGTCACAGTATCGAATTTGAAGTGATAAACAGGCCTATATGATATAAATGCTAAGTGTAATTAATAGATAGTTTCTCCTTTTTTCCGTGACTATACTATAAATAAATTTTTGTTGATACTTTTTGCCTTTATTCCTAATTAATTTATGTCATGAAATTATCATGGTTCTCTTAAGGAAATATCAATTAACACTCGTTCATTAAAGTAATTAATTTTGACTGGTTAAGTTCCTTTCTAGTTTTTCTATAAATTTTAATTCTTCCTCCCTATTATACTACTCTTGAATATTTTAAAACATCTACACTTTTCATTGATTTTCTCTATCTATTCCACCAAATAGGTTTTCTCTTTGCCACCCTAATGGGTCTATCCTTAAAACATACTGACTGAATATTCATCAAAATTTGCTTAAAGTGCTCCCACATGACAAAACAATTTGGTCTTCAAACTTTTTATCCCAGTCAATTATACTAAGCATGTCTCAAAATTTAGTAAAATTCCCATTTCGGAAATATAATGTCTTTTCCTTATTAACTTGCAATTTGGGCCCAGATGCCCAGAAGCCCAGAGGTCACATTCATATCAAATGTGATATGAATGTGATATTTGGACTTCTGAAATATAGTAAATTAATAAAGAAATTATATAAATTCTTAAATTATTATTATAATCAGTAAAATACAATAATAAATTTTACTCTTTTTACAAAAATAAGTCAATTAAAGACTAACATACTTTGCTATAATATACACTTTATAAAGTACGAAATATTATGAAAAAACTTAATTAAAAGAAAATGACAAAATTTAAGTTTTCTTTGAAAAGAAGCATGTATTTAATGGGAAACTACTTTGAAATTATTATTTTATTATTATTATTATTATTATTATTATTATTATTATTATTATTATTATTATTATTATTATTATTATTATTATTATTATTATTATTATTATTATTATTATTATTATTATTATTA
>JABUQX010062504.1:12500-20000 GCA_015478945.1 Trachelipus rathkii | reverse complement strand
ATCTATTTGTCCTATGGTCGGACTGTGCATAAAAGTAATATAGACGATTTTATACCATAAGACCACATCGTTTTGAATGGCAAATCTCATAATTGTAACCTTTTCGAAAACTTTAATATATGAAACAATATTTTCACACTCGAACCGGTAGCTTTAATACTTAGGTTGGGGATTTTTTTTTTTTTTTTTTTTTTAGACACAAAATTGATTTCAAATCATTAGTCTATTAAATAAGTAAATAATCCTAAATATATAACCTAATTAATAATAAGTTTAGTAAATGTAATTATTATAAGTTTATAACTTGTTTGCCACATGAAACACATGAACTGATATACATCACGCAATTCCAGCACTGCAACTACTTATTAAATGAAATTTAACCCCATCCAGAGTTTACTTATTATATAGATGAAATATACTTATCATTAATTAGGTGATAGCTAGGATTAATTATTAATTTAGAATAGAAAATAAAAAAAAAAAAAAAAAAAAAAAAAAAAAAAAATTACGTAAAAAAATCAGTTGATTTAAATCATTTGATTTTTTTTTTTTTTTTTGGCCAACCCTGCTCTAGAATCTAGACCTGGGGATAAATAAAATTTGCACAGGGTACTATTATTATTATTATTATTATTATTATTATTATTATTATTATTATTATTATTATTATTATTATTATTATTATTATTATTATTATTATTATTATTATTATTATTATTATTATTATTATTATTATTATTATTAAAAGAAATTAACTTTAAAGTAGAAACTACTACAAAACAAAATATTAACTAAACTGTTTAAGCAAAAATTTAAAAAAAATTTAAAACAAGATTCCATAATTTTTTTACTTAAAAATGTATATATTTATTTGAATATTGAAATGTTATGGTGTAGGAAAATAAGTTGCTCTCCATGTTGTGGAGTTAATTAAGTTAAACGTGATCTCTTATCCTCAAACACGTTACCCGCTTCTAAAAAAAGCTTTTTAAATAAAAGCTTTTCTGAAAAAAACTTTTTAAACTTTGAAGACCCGTAGAAATTTTGAAAAGAATGTACTAATTTATTTAATTAAATTTAATTTGTTGGTTAATCCAAAACTCTGGCTATAGAACAAGAGCTCACAGTAATGGATTAGTAAGCAGCAGATGTCATTTTTTTCCATGCGGATGCTGTGCATTTTAAAGCATCCGCGGATACCGGATGCGGAATATATATATATATATATATTATATTATATAATAATATATATATATTATATATATATATATATAATATATATATATATATATATTAATAATATATAACTATAATAATATATATAATATATATATATATATATAATATATATATATATATATTTTATAATATATATATATATATATATATATATATATATATATATATATATATATATATATATATATATATATATATAATATATATATGCCTATATACATATATATTATATATTATATATATATATATATATATATATATATATAATATATATATAATAATAATATATATATATATATATATATATAATATATATATATATATATATTTAATATATGGAATGAATATATATTTCGAGTTTAAGCCACAATCTATTCATATAATTGTGTTACCAGGGTGCGGAACGAGGACCCAACTCAAATGCACCCCACCAACCTCTTTCCCAACCTCCCCCTTAATGAAAGAGATTTTTACAATGGATTATATACTTTTTGTACTAGTATTGAAATTCAAATATATAGGAAGGTTGTGCTTGAGAAACATCAATTTTCTGCCTTTCTGCTGAGAGTCTGTTTCTCTTTTCAATCATATATTAGCCCAGAATTGCTAAATACTCTCTCACGTGGAACACTAGTTGGAGGACAGGCCAGTATTCCTTGCAAGTTTAACTCAAGGCGTGGGTAAATATTTTGCTTAACTTTCCAGCAACTGATAGGATCATCATTTTTATTTTATCGTTTTCTTGGTGATAGTTTTTCAATCATTTGCACAACATCTTTTGGTAATGCTATGTTTCTTCATCACTACTGGGTTGTAGAAATTCTTCCAGTAAATCTGTTTTGATTTACTTGTAGAAGGTGTTTGTTCTGTAGATTCTTTTTTCCCTTTTAATGAAGTGGAGACATTAAATAGCTGATCGGATTGAAGTTTTAAACTGCACACAAATGACGTTTAATATTGTTCTAGATATTGTGTACAAAAAACTTTGCCTTTATAACGGGGATCTAAGTAAGTTGGAATAGTATGAAGGTCATTAAATTCCACAGAACCAAAGCGTTTTTATAGCTATAGTTTTATTAATCTTCACTTCTTTTAAAAACGTCAACATTTCATTTGAAGATGGTTCAAAATGTTTCATTAGCGTTGAGATTAATGGTATTACATCGGAGACAAGTTTCAGAGGCTTTGATTTTTTTTTGGTAATTTCTTCAAACGGTTTCAAAAGCTTAATGCAGTGTGATATGTCATTTTCCACTTTAGTAAGATGTTAACTTTGAAATAATAACTGGCGTAACAAATGCAAGAGGTTCTTTGAGAATACAATTCTTCCATCTGTTTGAACTCAAATTTTATGACTATTCATGCTAGAGAAGTGAGTTATCAATAACAAGTTGAGAGTCGACGAGTCTCATGTCTCATTTAAAGTTTGCGTTCACATTCTTTATCAAATCTCGACAATAAATAACCGCGCAACATCCGCAGGGCAAAGTGCGGATGAGGATGCGGATCTCTAATAATGTGCGGATGTTCCGCGGATACGGATACGGATGTTACCTGCATCACTAGTGTGGATATGACAGGATGCCAGATACTTCTAGAGAGACACCACTTGTTAATCGGACAAGTTTTAAGAAGAATATGTAAGGTGTAGCGGAAGTCGAAAAGTTCCGGTTCCGGCCGGAACTTCCGGCCGGAACTTTTCCAAGGTTCCGGAAAGTTCCGGTTCCGGCCGGAACCAAAAATTCTGGTTCCGGTACATCCCTAATATATATATATAGGTTCGTCATTATTATTTGAGCTAATAGATATGTTAAGCAGTTGGCACAACATGGCGTAGGAGAAAGCCTTGGTTCATATTCCGTTGCATTTATTACTGTTAGTAATAAAGAAATGCAATTTACGGCAAGACTGTTCAGCTTAGAGATCTTTCGTCAATTGCTAAACCTCAGTCTATGATTTAAGGATTGGCCTAGTAAGTATGAACATGATAGACTAGAGCAAATAAAACTGGCCAGACTTAAATTTGATTGTCCTTTATTTGTCCTTTATTTACCTTTTCGAGGAAACTCCAATCAAATGCCATAATTGTTCAACAAGTTTTATTTTTATCGATTGTCCTATATTTTTGCTCATCAAATAAATGTTTGGGTAATTTGTTTTAAGAGTTCTTTAAAAGAATATTATATCTCTCTTCAACCATTTCTAAATCTTTACAATTTTTATTTTATTAAAAAAAAAAGTTAATGTATTTGATGTTCTTTCATAACACACAACTGAAAGCTTAGTAGAAAAGGATTGTTGAACCAGTCAAGGTAGTTAATTGTACATATGGCGTTTTCCTCGTTGGTTCTGTGCAGGGCTGCGGAGCCGGAGCCGTAGCCGGAGCCGGAGCCGGAGCCGGAGCCGGAGCCGAATTATTTTAAAATGAGTCAGCTGGATAATTCTAAAATACTGGAGCCGGAACTGGGTAATTTTAAAATATCGGAGCCGTGATCGGAGTCAGGAAATTTTAAAATGATGAAGCTGCTTGGAGTCGGAGCCAGCAAAAGAAAAAATCACCAACTCCGCAGCCTTGGTTTTGTACATTATATTTATTCAAGCAAATTTCATCACTTGATTAGCTAAAAAATGCAAGAAAAAAGTTATAAAAAATTTCATACACCTGTTGCTTAATGGTGGAGTCGGCAAAATTTGGCTGAGTCCGAGTCCGGAAAAAACTCGATTATCACTAATATATATATATATATATATATATATATATATATATATATATATATATATATATATATATATATATATATATATATATATATATATATATATATATATATATATATATATAAAATATTTTAAATTATATATATATATATATATATAGATATATATAATTTTTATAATAATATATATATATATATATATATATATATATATATATATAATATATACTATATATATATATTATGGTAGTGGAATATAGATGATACATTATCTATTTACTTCTTTTAATGATTTAAAACTAATCGAGCACCATAGAGTAACCGCATAAAATATCCAGTTGTCGGGTCTTTCGGCTCTAGGTGGAACGACGGGGGGGGGGGGACTTCCGTCCCCCTCTGTTCGCCCATTGGCTTCTAGCCCCCTACTGGAAATATATGTTTTTAGGGTGCTCGAGCCTATGGGGACCTAGAGGCCGAGAGACCACGACAACTGATATTTATGCGGTCTACTCAAGGGGGTTCGATAGTTTTAAATCATAAAACGTACTTTATATTATATATATAATATAATATATGTAAAAACATATCTGGTTTATATATTATATATATTAATAATATATATATATATATATATATATATATATATGATATATATATATATATAATATATTTTATTATATATATATATATATATATATATATATAATATAAATATAATTATATATTAAATATATATATAATTATATAATATATAAATTTATATATAATATATATATATATATATATATATATATATATAGTAAAAACATATCTGGTACGCGAAAAAAAGCGAATCGATTTCGCAGAATTTTCTACTGTTTCTACTGAACAGAAACTGAAACTGGACTTTGACATATATATATATAATAATATATATATATTATATATATATATATTATATATATAAAATATTATTATATATATATATATATTATTAATATATATATATATATATATATATATATATATATATATATATATATATATATTTCGACTTGCTCGATCAACCATTTTGTGTCGGCTCACAAGGTTTGCTAATGGAATATTATAACAGCCAACAGCAAAGATTCCCTGTCATGTTTAGCTGTTGATCGTTGATAACTGATCATTCTTGCATTTCTAGATTCTTCGTGAAAAGCTTGTCTAATATAGTAATAGGATACTCTGTTTTTTATTTTTATTTTATTTTAAGTGTCAGTTTCAAAGTAAATTTGAAAAATGTCCAAACAATATCAAAGTGTATAAAGGTCTCGGACGTTAAAGCCAACATGGACGAGGGTAAATTTGGTCATCCTTGGCTTCACAGATGACATTTTATCCTTAAAGCAAAGAGATGGCATGAATGTTCTATTGTCTTGTGCTTTGTATAGGCCGAAAGAAGATATTATATAGGGACATGGAAGCAGTCTCTCAAATTTGAAAGCGCACGTTAAAGGGAAGCACAATTCGAAGTACATTCAGGTGGGACACAAAGGCCTAACACATATATATATATTTATATATATATATATAGTATTATATATATATATATATGATATATATATACTATATATATATATATATTTATATATATATATATATATATATATATATATATATATAGTAACGGTGTAAAGGAGTAACTCTGGATGTAGGGAAATGCACATTGTTCGCAAGTAGGTGACAAGGGATCGTCGTATAGGGGTTTTCCTTTCCAGGAGAGAACCGATAAACGTTGGTGATTTGCACGTTGCGTCTTTGTAAATGACTGAGAATTTCATCCGAATTATCTGAACAGAATTCTGGCGCATTGCGGTTCCCTTTGGCTTGCTACGAATATCTTCCGGTTTAGAAATTATAGGAATCTTCCTCGCATGCGATAGAGACACAAGTACTTGGTTTTAGGTTCTGGAGGCAGCACGGACCAGGATGGAACCGTTCCTCAAAAGGGATTGCATCACTAAGGAAAAGCTGTCTTATAGCAGCAGTCAGTGGATGTGATATTGTCGAATGAAAATAAAAATAAGGCGGGTAGGAAGTAAGGCTTGGAAACCCTGGAGGGGGGGTCTGAGAAAGTGATCAGTGGAACTTGTTTATTTTGACGTACATATAAGCGAGAAGCTACTTGTTCACTAATTATTCCCACAATTCAGACTAATACTTTATTCCTAACAAAAGTATATATATTTTTTCTGGAATTCATACAACAATAGAACTCCAAAAATCAGTGAAAGGCAGGATTTCAGCATATTTTACAAGCAAGCCATTATGTTTGTCATCAATGTTAGATCCGAGATTTAAAACGAAATTTCATAAAGAGGATATTGTAGGAAAGATAGAGGGATGTGCATTTTTTTGAAATGCAAAACAATGACTCAATGTGTCAAATGGTTTATGAAGAGTCTTCAACTTCTGAAGAAGATGTGAAAGAAGTCGTACCTCAAAGTCTATCTAGTTTATTTGATGAATTAGCATGTGACAAGCAAAAAAAATGTTGAAGAGCAAGTGTCTCCGGAAAAAGAGAGAGTAAAGAAAATAACAAGCAAAAGTAATCAATTCGAAAGAGAATTAGAGGAATATTTAAATTTGTCACTGCTGAAAAGAGACAGTGACTCATCTCTTTGGTGGAAAAATTCAAAAGTAGTCTTCATAAATTTAAGCAAAATGGCTTTGAAATATTAAGTGATCCAGCTTCTTTTGTTAGGAGTGAATGAGTTTTTAGCACTAGAGGTAAGATTTATGAACCTACGCGAAATCGGCTATACCCATTAACACGTTGACTACCAAGCCTAAAATCGAGGTTCATACCCCCGAGGCCAATTTTTTTTTTTTTTTTTTTTTTTTGATAAAAATACACCCTGGGTATTATTATAGAAAGATGTTCTCCACCAGTTTTAAATTCATTCGCGATTGCTCATTTGCAATTCATTTAATTTTTTTATTCATCTTTTTTTTAGTTTGTATCAGGAGATTATGTATATCATATACGTTATACCTTTTTCTTTGCAGGTTAAATATCGCATATTTGATGTACAAATAATTTCTTCCAGCGGCTGTGTATTGCAAATATGTAATACACCTTTTATCAATATGTTTTTCTTGATAAATGTAATGTAATAAGCTATTAAAAATAAACTAAATTTATAAATATGAGGTTAGCATAAACATCAACGCTCTCATATTTTAATTTTTATTCAGATAACAATTTTGAAAATGTAAAAAGTAAAAGAAAATATTTGAGAAAAACTAATAATTAAATTTTATTACAAAACAATGCTCCTTTATATATATATATATATATATATATATATATATATATATATTATATATATATATAATAATATAATATATATATATATATATATATATATAATATATATAATATATATATATTATTATGTATATTATTTAATATATAATATATATATCTATATACTATATTTTTTATTGACAAAAATAACCAGAGCAAAAATGTAAATATATCAAAGTGGCGATAGATACAATATATATATATATATATATC
>JABUQX010062504.1:0-7500 GCA_015478945.1 Trachelipus rathkii | reverse complement strand
GCACAGCTCAGCGCGCAACGCTCCTCTTCTGATATATATTATATATATATTATATATTATATATAATATTATATAATATATATATAATATATAAATATATTATATATATATATATATAATATAGATAATATATATATATATATATATATATATATATATATATTATATATTATAATATATATATATTATAATATATATATATATATATATATATATTAATATAATATATATATATATATATATATATATATATATATATATTATTAATTATCATATATATATAGTAATATATATATTATATATATATATATATATATATCATATATATATATATTATATATATATATATATTATATATATATATATATAATAATATATTATATATATATTATATAGTTATAATAGTATAATATATATACTATATAATATTCATAAAAGGAAACTTAGTTTTAAATGAGAGGTGTAATTATTCGGTCATCTGATTCAAATTCTCATGAAACTATGTATACCTCTTAAATCTGCCATTATGCTAAACATAAACTTGGGAATTTCAATATATATATATAATATATTAAATATATATATTAATATATTATATATTATATATTATATATATATAATATATATATATATATATATATATTATATATGTATAGTTTCCATTACATTGCTCAATCATCATCACACATTCGATAAACACCTTATAAATAATTATATATAATATATATATAAATTAATAATATATATAGATATTATATTATATATATATATATATATATATATAGATAATATATAATATAATATATATAATATATAATATATATATAAATATATATATATATATATATATATATATATATAATTATTATATATATATATATATATATATATATATATATAATATATATATATATATAACAACGACAACGACACACACAGAACAGCAAGCGATACGACAAAACAACCCAGACAGAAAATCAACAACGCGGAAAGAAAGTAGGAGATATGGCGTCCCGGAATATATATATATATATATATATATATATATATATTATATAACACTGTTTTTTTAGTTTTATAATCTTAAAAACCACTTCCACGTATTTTTCCACTGTCATGTTTTGCTTCCACCAATGCATATTTGATTACCCCACAAAAACCAAAGGAAAGAAATAAAATTTAAATATTATTTTAAAACAAAATTGAACTTTCTTAATCTAATGAAATATAACCTAATCTACCCCATAAATCTAACCTAGCCGCTAACATAGCCATACCTAGCCTAACATAGCCATACCTATCCTAACCTAACTTAACCTAACCTAATAACCTAACCTAACCTATCCTAACCAAACCAGACCTAGCCCTGACTTAATCATAACGTTACAAAACGTAAACCTAACATAAGGTAAACAAATTTCAATTTAGAAAACAATATTTATGTTACAACCCATAGGTGGTTATTGAATTTACACACACACACACACACCACACACACACACACACACTACATATATATATATATATATTACAAACACACACACACCACACACACAAATACATATACTATCATATATATATAGAGACACACACACACACACAACACATACACACATGCACACATACACACACACACACACACACTGGTTGACAAATGTTTAATTCCTCTTTGTTTTAATGTAATGTAATTAAATACCATAAGAAACATAAATAACAATAATTGAAATATTGAAGAACAATCATGAACATTTCTTTTTAGCACCGATACAGTTAATAATTAAATAAAATTGTTTAAAAAACTTAAAATATAAATAAAAATTAAAAAGAAAAGAATAAAAAATTTATCGAGCTTCACCAATACTGTAAATATTGAATAACTTATTTTCTCTTTCATTGGGTAAATTTTTTACTTTTTCATTATTAACAAAAAATCACCAAAGAACAATAAAAAAAAAAAAAAAAATATATATATAAAAAATATATATATATATATATATATATATATATATATATATATATATATATATATATATATATATAATATATATAAGTATATATATATATATAATATATATATATAATATATATACTATTATATATATATATATATAGTCTCTTTTTGATCCTCGAAATATCAATTAGACTTCGATAACACCAGATAAAAAAAATATCAAGATAAAAAATGAGTAATGACAGAGCAGAGAGGAAGAGAAAGAGGAGAAGAGAAAGAGAGAGAGAGAGAGAAGAGAGAGAGAGAGACGAGAGAGAGAGAGAGAGGAGAGAGAGAGAGAGAGAGACAGAGAGAGAGAGAGAGATGAGAGAGAGAAAGAGAGAGAGAGAGAAAGAGAGAGGCAGATAAGGTAAAGGAGTGATAATAAAAAATATTTTGTACAATTTTGATACTTTATTAAATTTTATCCAGTTTAATACTATTTATTTTTTATTTGGGCATAATTGCCAGAAAAGGGCCGGTGAGGAATTATCTCTTGAAAAGTATTGACACTTGTAGGAAACAAAGATGCTTATATTGAATCCAGCGTTATAAACCTTTACCAGAAAGTTAAAAAAAAAAAAAAAAAAAAAAAAAGACGACACTTACAGAAAAACAAAATACATATTTGGAATCAGTGTGTAAAGCCTTATTTATTAATAGTTAAATATATATATATATAGATATATTATAATATATATATATATATATAATATATATATATATATATATATATATTTATATAATATATATATATATATAATATATATTATAATAATATATATATAATATATATATATAAGATACCAAAGGGATATGGTACAAGGATTAAACATAATATATATATATATATAGTGAGTATTATATATATTATATATATATATATATATATATATAATATATATATATATATATATATCAGTAAGTCAATATGTTGCTGAGCACATATGAGTCAATGGAAAAAAACCATTGCAGGAAGAGCTTTAGAGTATGGTGCCACTCGGGCTGCATACCTAAAATTGTTTTGGCCAAAGTAGCGTTCTTCTCACGCTCGTTATTGGTCTCTCAACATCAACCTGGCTTAGAAACAGTACAGGCTTGATCCTGTCTTTTCCTTCTATTTTCTATTTTCTTACTTCAATAGAAACGTTGCAAGGACGGAAATCCTAAACGACAAAGAATTCTGACCCTGTAGGTATTACGCATTTCTAGGCAATCGCCACAGGTCCGGGCATCCGAGAAAGCTTGGGCACACCTCATTCTTTCTCCTCAGTTCCTCTGATACAGTAGTGCATTCAAATATCGTTAAAGTGGAATCATTTTCGTAAAGGGTTTTTTATAAATATAATTAAAGTAAATTCATTATAGAGAGATTTAAATATTAACGTAAATAAAATACATCTAAAGAAAGAAATTAACGCACGCGATAGGCGTATACCTTTAAACATATATATATGTAAAATATATATATGACTTATATATATATACTACTGTATATATATATATATATATATATATATATATATATATATATATATATATATATATATATTATATATATATATATATATATATATATATATATATATATATATGATTAATTTAATCATATAATTATTTAGATAAAAAATTCATTCTTAAACTTTTACAGCTATATTATATTTTATTGAAAGAAATTATCCTAGAGGATTTTAACGAAGTGAAACATATTCATATTTGTCAGATGAACAGTGAATTGAAAATGTTGATCTCTCGCCAGATGCCTCACCAAATCAGTGCCAAAATGAAACCTTAAAGAAATGGCGGAGGTATGAACTCCTCGACATAAAGATTTATTAATTCGAGGAATTCAAATAATAATAATAATAATAATAATAATAATAATAATGATAATAATAATGATAATAATAATAATAAATAATAATGATTGTGAAAATTATAAGAATAACAATAATAATAATAATAATAATAATAATAATAATAATAATACTGATTGTGAAAATTATAAGAATAACAATAATAATAATTATTATAATAAAAATGTTATGAAATAATTAGGTAAGATTTATTGTTATTTTCTAGGTCTTTTTTGTTACTCTATATCTTCATATTCGATGTTTCACATTTTATTGGAGTTTGAGTTATATAGATGGATGGTAGAGATGTAGGGATGTGTGAATGGGTATTTAGTTTAAATTGTCGTTATTTTTCTATGATTATATTTTGTACTGTGACTTTTAATATAGATTGTTTAATGTGCTTCTAATTCATCCCTCTTTGTCCTTTATTACTTTTCGATAAGACTGTTTACCAAACAAAAAATTAGGAGTGAAAACTCTCCTCAAAAAGTAATGCCAATAAAGAGAAAGCCTTTATACAATTGATAATATACAGAGGTGAAAGTCCTCTCTTGAAAGTAGTTTTTCCGTCGTTGTGTTAATTTAATATTAGGTAGCTGATATCTAAAGACTTTAAGCGGCATCCCGCCGATGAATTCCACAAAGGTGAAAGAAGAACCTATTAGCTTCCTCATCATTATCTGGTTAAGTCGTCGAAGAAAGAATCTTCAGGTAACGAAAGTAAAAACATTCATCGTAGTAAGTTAGATACAGAACCTAAAACAGAATAGTTGAGTAAGAAAGGAGAATTTAAAGTAACAGAGAAAAAACACGAACGAGAAGAAGCAAATAAAGAAAAATTCGATACTTGCGACCCAGCTCAGGATTGAAGTCTGGCATCAATATTACATTTGCGCCCTTGACGCCAGGTGAGGAATTCACGAACGAATTGGTCTGCCATTTCGACAGATGAATATTAGGAGAAATTGGATTGCCGCGAAATGGCAAATAAATGGAAATACGCAGTCAGATTAGAAAGTAGTAGTTTGGAAAAAATTAGAATAAAAAACAGTCATTGAAAAGATATAGAAATTAATTTCTAAAGAGGATAATTATTTGCTAATTAAAGGTTAAACAGTACATTTATATCATAGATCAGGCGTCTAAATTAACTAAAACCCCTTTTGCATATCAAACCCTAAGAATCAATATTCCTCATCACTTCAACGCCGAAACAAAGTCTCGTCGCCGACAGACAGAAATACAGAAAAGACCTCCCCAAAAAAAAAGAGATAAGTTCCCAAGTATTTCAAAGGAACATTAATAACTTCAAATCTTTTTTTTTAAATAAAAAAAAAAAACAAGTATTTCAAAGGAACAGTAATAATTTCAATCTTTTTAAAAAAAAAAATATTTATATCAACAAATTTTAAGTAATTAAACAAAACAAAAAATTTAATAATCAAAGCATAATTAATTTTAATATTAAATATCTATTTAAATAGAAGGTTTGCTTGTTTGTTTGTGTGTAAAAGGAGGGAGAGTATAGAAGTAGATAGGCTAATCATTATTTCTATAATACCCTTTTTATTTTGCATTCGTGCGTGTCGGAAAGGGTAACTAGTATTATGCTCTTCATTGTAGTACTCCTCTGACTATGGTCATTCGCTCACAGTACTCTACGTCGTCCTGCCAAGTGCGCACGTAACTATGACTCACGCTCGACTATATCGCTAGCCAGTCGTAACATCACGACTTAAATAATATAGGTGCTGCCATCCGACCTCGCCGTAACGTCCGGATATCTGTGACTATATTATATATACTATATATATAAATAATATATATATATATAATAATACGGTCAACGGGTGAGTAGATTATTAATTATCCCTCTCTACAGAATTAGATTGATACGTTCTAGTACATCATTATCGACCTCACATATAACAGCCTGATTCGATATAGAGCCTATCCTTGATCTTGTAATGAAGAACTCCGCCCAGAAATTCTTGAAGAACTGCCACACACACAAAAATTTCTCAGTTCGCGCATACACTAATAACAGACAAGAACTTCACCGTTCAATTGGCCAACCACTCTGTCTCGAGGAGCGAATGGCGCAACGGCAGGTAAAAAGAAAACAAAAAAAAAAAAAAAAACATTCTTTCCCGATACGCACCTGCCAAGGAGAAGGTAGCATTCATTTTTTTGTTTGAATATTCATATTCCAAAATGCCAATGGTTACTTAAAGTGTTTTGTTTGTTTCAAATCTGAAGTTTAACACAACGCATCAAAACTTAAATTACTTAACATTCATTTGGATGAATTAGTTTAAAGTGTTTCATTTTTGTTATAAATATATTTAATATTAATATATATATACATATATATAAATAATATATATATAATAATATATAATATATATACTATATATATATATATATATATATATATATATATATATATATTATATATATATATATCTATATATATATATATATATATATATATATATATATAGGTTTGGTTCAGTGTGCGTAAACGAGCGCACATATTCAGCGTACACAAACTAGAGCGAGAGAAGAGACGTGCCGTTTTGACCAAATTGTTATTGCATTCACATAGTCAAGGTCAAATGACTTCTCGTTCGCCAAGAAACATTTTCGAAACAGAAAAGGAGTAGAAGGAATTTCTCTTATATTTTTTTAGATTTTCTTTTTTTATCGCAAATTGGAGAAATTGATTGGAAAATTATTTGTAATACCGAAATTCCTTGACTTAAAAATGATACAAAAGCATATCATTTTAATTATTTTTTCATTCTTCAGTGCAATTACATTGAAATAATAACCATAATTAAATCCCCAAACAACCAATCATTCCATGATTACATTTTGATTTCGGAAATCAAGCATTAAACTAAATATATATACTATAGTATATATTTTATATATATATATATACTGATATATAATATATATTAATATATATATATTATAATTATATATATATTAATATAGTATATAAATATATAATATATATATTATATATATATATATAAATATTATATATATTATAAATTATATGTTATATATTATAGTATTTGAAAGTTTTTTACTTTGTATTATATAAGTACGCACATGTATAAATATATATTATATTAATACTATATATTGCTAACGTTGTATACTAACTATATATATACCTATTTATTAATTAGTATTATATATCGATAATATATACTAAGTATCAACAATGTCAATACATAAAATACAATTTCAGTAAATGATATTGAGTAATAAAGTTTGTCAATATATATATATTATATACCTATATATGAGTATATAATATATAATAAAGGCCATATATTATGATAATTTTAGTCATAACGCAGCATATGTACATATAGAGCATATTGTATATAGATATAGCGTATATATATTTAATATAATATCATCAAGCTCATATAATCGGTATCTTCGATGAATTTTACAAAAATAATAGTAAAAAACCCTAACCTTGAGAGAGTATTATACGGTAGACAATTTTATTTTCAAATAATTTTTCTTTTTTTTTTTTATTTTTCTTATCAAATTTATTATCACCGCTTCACGGGGCAAAGCCCTATTCAAGAGAGGGGGTGTACAGTCAACAAATTTCAACTAACG